>JAOCNB020074471.1:0-12375 GCA_026546465.2 Palythoa caribaeorum | reverse complement strand
AAGCTGGTACTCATTTTACCGACCTCGGGAGGATGGAAAGCTGAGTCAACTTTGGCGGTAAAGAAGGTCACACAAATGTTCAACACTCAACTGAGCTGGGGATTGAACCCGGGACCTTGTGGTTAGAAGGCAGAGATCTTATCACTGCGCCAACTGCGCCGCCGAGTGACTTGATGACAGTAGTAAATTATGCGCCAAGCATTGAAGATTATTACCCGAAGGACTGTATTGATATGTGGTTGAAGAATGAAGGAAGTAATCAAGCAAGGCGCACAAATGCAGATTCGCACCAGAGAAAACGGGAACAGGGCTCGAAACTAGCAGTAGTCCACTAGTCAGGGACCAGTAAAATTTGATGCTGGGCTAGTAAAAAATTGACCTACTCGTCACTAGCCCACTTATGGGCTAGTACAGGTTAATTTCGTTTTGGACCAATTAAAAATTGTCCTTGACCGGTTAAATTGACCCAAACGGACAGGCTAGAAAAATCGCTAATTTTGCACTTTGTATAGTGGCTGCAAATTAAAATTGGCATCAATTGGTACATACGTGTTGAACTTGTGAAAATATTTTGTTTCAATGATTTTCAATTGATAAAAATTCACCTTCGAATGCTCTGCTGTGATACCCCAAATACATGCAAATAGTAAATTGGTTGGACCAAAAACATGAACTTACTGCAGTCGCTTGCCATGCTTCTCCTTAAAATATTGAGCCACTGTGATGTCGACAGTATTACCAGGTTCTCGTGTCAGTGAAAAATGAAGAGATTGGGCTGTTTGTTTTGTTACATTAATGACTCTGTACTTTCTTTTCATTGACCCACAGTGATTTATTTCGACCTTAAGACCTGAAAGACAAATTAAATTAAATTTACACTTAATGCTACTCAACCAATGATAATCATTTCATTGGGCTGTTTGTATCATATGACAATTAGCATATTTACTTGTAGGTATTTTATAGAAAATGCGAGGCTTTAGAAATAATAATTATAATAGCAATAATAATAATAATAATAATATGCTAATAATAACACAGATTTTCCATAAAGTCCTTGAGATTTGAGGAGTCTTTGCCGACACCAAGAAGTCTCAAGATAAAGTAATTCCACTGACTTTGTTAATTTGCAACACTATGAACCTAATAATTATTAATGAATAATAATAATAATACACCTATAACCTGACATGGGTAACAACCAAGTCGATGATCAAGAGTTAAAAATTTAGTGGCGAAAGTTCAAAGTTCATGATCATTTTCTGCTCCTCTCATGACGCTTCACTCTATTTTTCATAATTGTTTTTCCTCCTGTCTCTCTCTATCTTGTCGCAGACATCAGATGTTAATGTCTGCCAAGCTGACTAGTCTCTTACCATCTCTCTCCACATTTACATGCACCCCCACGCTTGAGGATGTCCTTTATGGTGTCCTTATACCTAAGTAGAGGACGATCTACTCTTATTGAGCCTTCTGCTAGTTATCCATAGAGAATTGCCTTTACAGGCTGCTCATCTGGCATACATGCAACATGGCCAATCCAATGCAATCTGGGGCAACACCAGCACCTCTGTCCTGTGAACCAGTGTCACCAAGGATCCTCACCACATGATTCAATTCAAAGGGCAGGAAAGATACCATCCTACAGTGCTACGCTCCAACTAATACCGCAGAGCTAGAAGAGAAAAAAATTTTCTGCGAGGAAGTCCAAGCCATCGTGGACAAAACACCAAAGAGCGATCTAAAAAAATCCTCATGGGAGACCTTAATGCTATGATAGGAGCAGACAATACCAACAGAGAACTGATCATGGGAAGACATGGCACTGGAGAACAGAACGAAAACAGCAAATTTTTCACAGAGTTCTGTACTTTCAACGGCCTCGTCATTGGGGGTACCATCTTTCCCCACAAGAAAATCCACAAGACCACCTCGAATTCCCCTGATGGCAAGACCACATCACCATCAGGCGAAAGTGGAGGAGAAGCCTGCACGAAATCAGGGTAAAGCATGGAGCAGATGCAGCATCAGACCACCATCTTGCTGTTGCTGTCCTCAAGACCAAGCCTGCAACAGCAGGGCAGGAAGAACACCACACAAGTTCAACGTGCATAGCCTGAAGTTAAGAGCAAAAACAGAAGAATTCAAGCCTGAACTGAGGAACAAGTTCAGCATGCTTTCCCAGCAGACTGAGGAAACTATTAAAGAGCAGTGGGACAGTCTGCGTGACACCTGGAAGACGACATGTCAAACAGTCCTGGGGAAGAAAACAAGGAAACACAAGCAGTGGCTGACAACAGAAACATGGGGAATGATCACCGGGAGAATATGACTAAAAGACCAAATCAACCAAACGCAAGAGCAAGAAGAGATGCAGGAACTGCAAACATGCTACTGGGACAAGAACCGTGAAGTGAAAAGAAGCACCAGAAAAGACAGGAGAAACTTCATTGAGGAGCTGACACAGGAAGCAGAGACCGCAGCGGACCACAATAACATGAAATGACTATATGAGATCACAAGGACCCTCTCTGGAAAAAAAACAGCAAACCCAGTCACCCAGTCAAAGACAAGAATGGCAATACCATTCCAGGGGAGGAAGACCAGAGAGTAAGATGGGCAGAACACTTCAATGAAACACTTAACAGACCTGCACCATCCATTCTGTTAGATGTCCCACCACCTACTGAACTCCTTGCTATCAACACCGCCCCCCCCCCTACCAAGTATGACATCATCAAGGCCATTAAGTCACTGAAGTCAGACAAAGCAGCAGGCACTGATGGCATACCATCTGAAGCTCTGAAGGTAGACATCCAGACCTCAACTACCATGCTGCACCCACTTCTACACAAGATCTGGGAGCAAGAGAGAGTGCCAGAGAACCGGAAGAAAGACCACCTTGTGAAGCTGCCGGGACATGTCACCCTGCAACAACTGGAGAGGAATCACACTGCTGTCTATCCCAGGGAAAGTGCTGACAAGAATCATGCTAGAGAGACTAAAGACAGCATTGGACAAGACACTTCAGGAAGAACAGGCATTCTTCCAGCAAAATAGATCCTGCATAGACCACATCACCACAAATGCACATCATCATTGAGCAGATCCCTATACTCAGTCTTCGTCGACTTTCAGATGGCATTTAACAGGTTTTTTTTACAAAAAATATTTTTCCGGTTCATTTAGTAGACTTGATTATCAAATGCTACATTCATAATACCCATGGTGAGGAGTCCGGTGCATCTCTGCCCGATGAAAACACACCAACTTTTCATTTAAGCTTCCCTTTGTAGGATGCTATTCATCAGTTGCACGTTTTCGTATCAAACGTTATTGTAGGAATTTAAACATATGGTTAGTCTTCTCTTCTTTTAAAACAAATAATCTGTTCAATGTTAAAGAACCTGTCCCAAATAGTCTCCTGTTGCGTGTTGTTTATAAGTTTGCTTGTGCTGGCTGTAATGCCAGTTATGTCGGTGAAACCAACCGACACTTCTCCATACATATATGGGAGCACTTATCCTCTGACAAAGCCCCACATACATTTAAGCACATAAATTCCAACCATAGGTGCAAAAGCATGTCAACATCACAATGCTTTGAAAAAATTGATTATGCTGAAACTCAATTCAAGCTTAAAATCAAAGAGGCGTTACATCTTTTGGGGCAAACCTATCTTAAATCAACAAGTCAAGCATGTTAATTTAAAATTATTTTTGTAAATGCTCCAATAATACCATGCAATTAGTATTTTCTACTACTACTATCCGGTTTTTAACGTCTATTTTCCACCTTCCGGAGGATACGACAATGCATGGTGCTGCAGAGGAGCTCTCCAGCGATCTTGAGCATCAGCTTTTAAGTCCCGTTTCTTCCACATGTTTCATTACACGATCCCCAAAGGTCTTATTAGGGCTTTCTTTTCTCTTCTTTCCGGCTACTTCAAAGTCAGTCATCTTTGCAAACCAGGAGTCATTTCTCTGTACATGTCCCTACCAAGGCACCATATTTGGAGGTACGACCGTGCTACGATGCACGCCTCATCAAAATTTTCTTTTATCAGATAAAGACAAAAAAGTGTGCCATTCGAACAAAGGGCCATGTCAAAGATTCGAAAACAAAAAGCCGTGCCATTTTGCACATTTGCGAGCTAAATGGCACGTTCAAGCCATGTGAAACGGCTCCACAAATCAAACTCGTGATGTTGTCTTGCCACTTTTTAGAATACATTCGTATTTTAGGGAAAAAAATGAGGGGATTTTTCTCTGAAAAATTGAAATTTTTAGGGGTAAATAGCAAGAAAATAAGGCTAATTTAGGGTTTTAATGTAGAAAGAATGCAACCACATTTCTTTCACTAATATTTAAACTGAAATATATTCCAATTAAAATTAGTTAATGAAAATGGCAATAACTGAGATTAGAAAAAGATTGTACAATTCTTGTCGTAAAATTACTGATATGGATTGAATATTAAAGATCTGAAGCCACTGATTGGCACTGAAGTCATGTCCGTAGAATGATACAAATTGAAGGATTATCTTCAAAAATTGCTCCACGCATTAACTCCTGATGCAGATTCCTCATTAAGCAATTTCAATGACACCTTATGCACTAAACCACGATTACAAACAGGAAAAAAGAAGGGATCTTTTAGAAAAACAGATAAATTTGCCACAAACGTAGGCCTTTTTAGGGCATGCAAAAATAATTAGGGATATTTGGCAATGTTCGGGCCATCAGAATGCCTGAGTGAAGTAACCAAACCTTTGATTTCCTTGAGGAATCTAATTCTCTCAGCATCTGCAAGATTTTTCTTTTCTCTCAGTGCTTCTTCTTTTAGTTTTAAAACCTCAGCAAGAAACTCGGTCACTGGCTGACACTTATAGAAAGCTGTAGCTGACACTGCGGAAGAAAAAATAACAGATCTCGTGACAACACACTCTGATAAGGGGCTTTTCTTAGGCCCCGTCCACATGTATCCGGATATTTTCGAAAATGGAGATTTTTTCCTTCGTTTGAGCCTTCCGTCCACATGTATAATTTTTTATGGCGTTTTCGATCACTGAAAATGGAAGTTTTCAAAAACACTCTCCAGAGTGGAGATTTTTGAAAATGGAGATTTATCCCATTCGTGTGGATGGGCGAAAGAGAGGTTTCTGAATACGATGACATTGTACTTAAGATCGTGGGCTCCAGTCTCTTCCACAGTGTATGCTCTTTTGGTTACAGCGCATGCCCTATAGAGAGAGCTAGAGTATTTACCTGGATTTAGCATAAATTATTCGTGTGGACGGGAGAATACAATTTGAAAATGCTACGTGTGGATGCATATTTTTTTGAAGACGGAGAATAAAATCTTCGTTTTCAAATATTATATCCGGATACGTGTGGACAGGGCCTTAGTTATAGTTAAAATCTCAGTCGGTAATGTTAAAATGCTCACTATAAGCACTTGTAATCATCAGACTAGTATTGAGTTATACAACCCTGTATTAACCCTTATCTTGGCAAATACGATTTAATTCACACATCAAACTTAAACTGTCCTAATTTTGAACCAGTGCTTGAAACCATTTATTTTCTTTGTCTTTACGAGTAGATTCTGAAAATGATCATTGTTTCTTGAAACAAATTCTGAAGTTATCAATTTTTATGAATTTTTGTGACTCTTACTTTGAAAAACTCAACAGGTTTATGTAAACGTATCTGTTTATGGCTTAAGAACAGTTTTTATAATCTCGAGTAAGTTTAATTTCTAAAAAATTGCTGTTCTCACTTGGTGCAAAAATTTCAATGAGCTCTGATGTTATAAATCTCTTTCATAATAACTGGAGGCCATTTTAATATTCTTTCTCTCTCTTTTAGTCCCTTGAGCCCCTAGTGGGGTATGGGGTCATGACAATGTCTCTTCTCCAACAGCAAAAGGTGAGGAATAGTCAGGTAGCCCACAACTCTTGTGGTCCCAGAAAATTTTAAAACATGAACCTTTTAGAATGCACTTTCTCACATTCTGAAGCAAGTAAGGTATTTTGACAGAACACTTGTCAGGCATTTTTAAACTCTGCTTTTTCACATTACAATTCATTGTAATCACAAGTTTTCAAATTTCAGTGAAAAAACATACCAGTCCAAAGAAATATTATCTCAGCTTTGACTTTATAAAGCTGAGGCGGCATGGTTGGTGCAGTGCATGGTAAGATCTCTGCCTTCTAACCACAAGGTCCTGGGTTCAAACCCTGGCTCAGTCGAGTGTTGAACATTTGTGTGACCTTCTTTTTAACCTTCATTTGTGTGACCTTCTTCTCAAAGTTTACTCAGCTTTCAATGCAAGAAACTTTATTTTTAATTCACTTGTCCCTTGGGACAAGTACAATGTGTATTTTGCTTGTCCGAACCACAAAATTACTTGTCCACAAATAGACAACCACAACAGTACTAAAGGGTAATATATAAACTTCATATTTCATTTTAGCTCATAAAATTAAAACTAACAGAGCTCCACAAATTGAAAAAAACATATCTTTTGATACATTTGTTTTAGTCATTGTGTTTATTGTAACACAGGCAGTTCGGGATGTGGCGGTAGAATTTTTTCTTCTTCCTCTTCCTCTCCTTCTACCAATTTCTGTTGCTCCACTAGCACTGTCATTTGACTTTTTTTAAGTTGGACCTCTACAACTCAGTCGTCCATTCGGACAACTGGGATCACGTTTTTCCTTGTCCGAACGGAAAAGTTACCCGTCCCAGACATTCGGACGGCCCAAGTTTCCTGCCCTGAAAAGTTCAACACTTGACATAGCTGAGGTCTGAACCAGGGGTCCTGTGACTGGTGGACAGAGATCTTTCCGTTGCACCAACCACACCCCTGGAAAAGGGTCAGAAAAAACTCTGGAAACCCCGGGAGGTGTACACACCCCAAGTCTGATCAAGTTTCTCATTTTGTATCCTAGCAGCAGCAGACATCTCAGCAGCCAGTGAGGACAAAGCAAAAACAAGCCAAACAGGTTCACACCAAGCCTGGTCGCGTTGGTGGAAAACGCTAAATTGTTATGAAATTCCTCTCTTCTGTAAAATAAACTTGATACATCAAATCTCTTTGTCATTATTTTATTTCTTTCTTAGACAAGTTTTATCATTGATTTTTTAACTGATAAGGGCCTTCATAAATAAAAGGCGCCTAAAAGCTAACTCATTCATACATACATACATATAACAAAATTCTTTGCAAAAATGTGGTTATTTGAAGGTATGTTACTGCTTGCTTCATGGTCATCAGTTGCTCTCAATTGTTTACATCAAAGGTCTACGCAGATTTCTGCTAACGCCATTTTGCTTAGCAACAAACGAGTTAAAAAACCAAGCCATTTTCCAATGAAAGTTTTGTGCAAAAAATCAGCACCAAGAAAGATATTCATTGGGATACAAAAAGAAATTCAAACAATGTGGGTACCTGATCAAACAATCTTTCAAGTTATTGATGTATGTTCACAGGACTCACGGGTAGCGTTGGCATAATAATACCGTCGCTTGCAACTACCTGTCCACTCGCGTGACAAAAACGTGTGCCCCAGCGAATCAAAATTCAAAGTTTTGACAATCAAACTTCAAAGTTTACCCGAACATGTCTGGAACTTGATGGCGCGGGCAGCACATGTTTTTGTCACGCGTGTGGACAGGAAGTTGCAAGCGACAGTTGACAAATTTCAAATCGTCCCCAATCCAAAGCACAAATTTGGCTTTCTAAGGCGTCAATGGTTTGTCATGCTTCCCAAACCTTTTTCCTTTCGAAATCGTTTCTTGCAATTCTTTTCAACCCACCGCCGCTTTGAAAGGCGAAGTTTTCAAAAGTCTAAGTGTTATTAAACTTGTACAAATTGTAAACAAAATGGTAACTTAAATAGTATTTCAACCAACGGTTTAAAAGTTGAGGCATTTTTGTTTTTTTTGAAACTGGGTTTTGCATGAAAAGGGTTTTAGAGACCCAAATTTCGCTCAAACTGACCAAATGCGGTGTGGGATGTTATTCAGCGATATCCGACCGCGCGTACCGTACCTATGATCAATTTCCGCGTGACGTAACCTGCTAAATTGAAAACAAAAATTAGAAGTTCCTGCCAGAAAACTAAGATTAACTCAGATCGCAAAAATAGAAAAATGTCAGATACTAATCGGGCCTAATCGCCAAGGCAAAAATAAAAAAAGTTATCCCACACGTTCATATTGAAGCACTAAATGAGCCAACAACTTCCTATTTGAAAACCGAAAAGGCGACTCTCGATGTTTAAACAGCTTTTTATCTCATTCCTTTTTTTTCTCTTGGCTCGTGACCAGAACGATAATGATCTTAAGGAAGGCCGAGCAGGTTTAAGGCCAGATCGATTTTTCCGATAATTCGAAGCAAACCTTCAAATCTTTGAATTTTTCTTCTTCCTTCAGCGAGGACAAAAATTGTCGGCATACAACCTGTCGTTTGTTTCGTTCATGCAAATTTATGTAGGCCAATCCATTTGTTACTTGACACTTGTTAAAATTCTATAGAAGTACCCGCAAGTCACTTAGTGACTTGAATATTGATCTGATAGCTGTTAAAAGAATATTCGGGAGAACGTATTGGACTCATAACTTATTTATACGTAGATCTTTAATTATTTATAAGATGTCAATATGATCCAAATGGAATTCTTAATGACTCTACCCGTTCTGGCCTGGAAGGAACAATATTTAACACGCTCTCGTATTTCTTTTTTTGAGGACTTTTTTTCTTCTTCTAGAAAGAATGATCTCTATGAAGTCAAATGTCGTTAAAATTATGATTGATCTTGTAACGAATGAGCGAAACAATACAGAGAAATCTAAACAAAAAACTGAAAAAAGAAACTCTATCGTTACCGAGAGCCACTTTGGAAGTTCAGTGATTCACAAGTTAGAAGATATCAAGTCATCATTAAACGGACTCGCTAGACGCGATCTCATGACTGGTATAGTTTTCTTCCAAGAAGGACTCGGATCATTGTTCCAAGTGTTGGATTTTGAGGCCGATATATTAAAGAAGAAGTCAGTTTCAGCGGAATCATTGAAACAGTCTTCAGATACTGATGATAATGACAGGCAGTCAGACAATCTTCATGACATAAGCACTCAAACTATGGATGGGAAAGACTTTGTCATGAAGTTACTGTCACAAGCAAAAACCAATTTCGAACTGGGAGGGAAAAAGGCAAAACTCGCTTCAGAAAACGAATCGCTCAGCACTCAAAATCGCATCTTGGCGCTCAAATTTTGTATCGCCAGTTTTGTATTAGGGCATCTTGACGAGCCGGGAAACTCTTTAGAAGAGTGTAGTACATGCTTGAGACAGTTACATTCTCTGCCAGCTGTTGCAAAATTATTTAGGTTACAACCACAGAGAAGAATTACTGCCACTTTAAGACCTTTGATACGAAGACAACGAGATGACATGATTGAAACTGTGTGCCAAATGAATCACGCTGTGTTTATGGTCACGCTTTTGTCTGGCGGCAATCCATTGTTCTGGCCTTGCGTCAACAATGCAAATGGTCACGTTGTTGATTCATTGCGTGACCAAGGTCTCTCAAACACGCTTCAGGAATTAAAAACGGTTCCTTTGGGAGGAATATGGTCATTTGGGAAAGAGGACGGAAAGCGTATACTAGATTACCCAGTTGATCTCACAACAAATTCTCGTGGTGAATTCATTGTTGCGGATATAAGTGATATTAAGGTTTTCAGCGAAGGCGGGAAGTTTATATCTTCTTATTTTCCTTGTAACAGTGACGTCACAAGCGAGCAACGTTTTCGACCAATCAGCATTGCAAGCGATAAAAATGGCAGAGTTTATGTGTTAACCAGAATCAATAAAAAAGACAACGCAATACACTGGCTGGGTGTATACGTACTAGACAGGCATTTTAACACGTGCCTCAGATTTCCTGTTAGGAAAGGGTTCGTAAACGCGCGATCAATATCAATAAATAGTTACGATCAGATCTGCATTCTCGGTGAATACGAAGGAGTAAAGTCTGTCGATGTTTACCAGAACAATGGACAATACAGTCACAGCTTTGGCGCGGGAGTCTTCGACAACGCCTTGGATATAACCTCGGCTAACGACGGCTTCGTCATGGTGTTAGATAAAGGAAACCAATCAGTTCATTTGTTTAACGGTGAAGGCGTACATACTGGGCAGTTTAGAATCGAGGGAGAAATCGATGGAGCCATGACGTTTAGTCACGCAAGTAATCTCCTAGCTGTCACGACAATCAGCCGTGACACCGAGCAAGGCCAGGTAGAAGTTTACCTTAAAGATGGGTCATATTTACATACGGTGCATCTTAATACTTGGGACAATCCCGGACTATCCGGAGCAGCTGTCACAGTGGACGGACGCTTTGCAGTCTCCAGTAAATTGGAATGTGAGGTTTACGTTATCTAAATTGACGTTAATTCGAACTTTTGAGTTTAAGGTTTGAAAGTAAAGACTCTTGACTTGATATTCTAAGCTAGCTGAAAGAAGCCATGCACATCAAACGGCTAAATTCTGTATTAGATCAACAAGTAACGCGTTCTAAACTTTCTTTGTCTTTATAGATGTTGTTCCTTGCTTTATTCATTTGCACGTGCTTATAGACTATTTTAAACCAACTTCTTAAATCTTTGTACATTTACAGTGATGAACGCCCGCAAAAAATAATTTGTCAGACAGTATAATCTATAATATGTTGTATTGTAGGACAAAATATAAGATCATTATGGGGCATAAATCTGTCCAGACATGAGACAGAAAACGTGTTCTCTTATAACGTCGCACTTGACTTTACATGTGCAAAAACTAATGCAAATGATCTAGAACAATAGAATTTGCTCATCAGCATTATATTCGAAACATGTGAAGTTCGATGTCTGAAACAAGCCTATAACTGTAGTGTTTGTGAGATAAAATACAAAATATTGTGTACGTCAGTATTGTGCCTAAATAAGCACTTAAAGGCCCGCGCAAACGGTTTCAACATTTGCTTCAACATCTATTCGATTTTATCGAAGGGTGTTTATGAATGTTGAAAGATGCTAAATATCGGGTGGGCAAACGGTTTCAACATTTGTTTCGATTTTGTTTCAACAAAATTGCGTGAGAAGTCTGGTATTTAGTATATAATGTGTTAGCAAATAGGTTAAACTAATTTAAATTTTTTAAGTTTGTAAAATATAAACGTCCAAAAGCTCCACTCTAAGCACAATTCTAACTTTGAGTTACACCAATCCTATATACGAACAACATCCTATGGGTTTTTTTTTTCTATGTGTAGAACGTGGATTGGTCAAGTCAGCTTCAATTTTTTTTTCAGTGGTTCAAACCGCACATACTTTATTTTAAGCGATAATTCCTCCGGTACACAAAGAAAGAGCCAATCATATGCACTATGATATATGGACGAATTTTCAATGCTGGCTTCGATACAACCTTTAAGTGTGTCTTGATTTCCCGCCGGTACATCCAGTACATTCTGTGGACTGGCGCTTTCAAAACAAGATCATAAACCATCTTCTCATTTCTCTCTATTTTTTTCTTTATTTGTGTAGTTATGAAGAAGCCCGAGGGGATAATGAAGTTGAGAGTTCGCCGGAGGTAAGAGTTGGTCATTAAAGCTAAGGCCACGTAAAAAAAATATCCCGGTTTATCATCAGCGCGCGCACTAATTTTGCATTTACTTTTTTTAATTTTTTAAAATAAAAGAAACATTTGACAAAAAAGTCGAGAATTTTTTTTCCTGTTGCGAAACAATAAACAGAGTGACAAACAATTTGGCCGGCGGCATACTGCGACATTTGAGTCCCTTTTACTGGCAATTATGTGTTGTCAGAGACCAGGCAACGTAGAGTTTTGAACTTTAGTATAGTAAGAGATGAAGAACATTATGCTTGTCAAAGAGTACGTTGAAAATATACGCGATTAATAGATTGTAATGTAATATGGACCGTATCATAACTTTGGTAGTGGTGTAGATTTACTGCCTAACTGACTCAGTAGTCCACAAAAGTATTAAACCTAAAAAAAACAAGGCCCTCCGTCACTGAGTTTTGGAAAAATTTTGATGATAAACCGGGATATTTTTTTAATTGGCCTAATATATTGAAACCATGTCCTCTTCCCGGTTCCCGCGCGTAGACTAGGCTGCCAAGTTCATTTTTCGGCTTCCGACGAACTTAAGAAGCAAACTAGAGACTTCAGGTAGTCAGTCGTATTGCCATGCGGAGTGCTGTCAGCTTCCATAAAATGCCAACTTTTTCCACAAATGTAGCCCTTAAACGCATGGGCAAAAATCATAACAAATACGTATAGGGAGGGGGAGGG
>JAOCNB020074417.1:0-12377 GCA_026546465.2 Palythoa caribaeorum | reverse complement strand
ATTTTAAAGTTATTTCATAAAAGCAATAAACCATACTTTTCTATGGGTTTACTGGATAATAAACCACTTGGGATGTTATGAGAACACTGGAAAAGTTTGTATTCCCCTCGCCTACTGCTCTGGATTTACAAGCTTTTCTCGCGTGTTCTCCCAACATCCCGCGTGGTTTATTATGCCGGTAAACCCATAGAAAAGTACGGTTTATTGCTTAAATATATCAAAAATTCGAAAACGTTCTACATATTTCCTGCACGAACAAATGTAAGACGTTTTGGCATAAAATTTCAGGGTCCCAAATTTTTCAACAAAGAAGAATTTGCCAAGACGTCATTTGTCGTGTTTGCGGCTCAAAGGGTTAACAAGATTTCTGCAGGCTCAAAGTTTCGTTACATATAATCTGAAAGGACTATGGTGCCGAGTCCAGCGAAACAAAGTGTTAATTTTTTCAGTAATTTTCCAATCAAGAAAAATCGCGAGAAAAGTTCTAAGGAGCGCATAAAATTAAGTGTACAGCTTTTTATCAATATCATCCCAGTTCAGCTTAACGCAATCACAAAATGCTTTTCTAGCCAGACTGAATCCAAAATAACAAAAGCTAACAATGTACAAAGAATTAACAGGAGTAAATATTCATTTACGATTACCTATCATGGCCTGATCCAGTACTTTTTTTCAATGGCTGGTCACCACCTTTCTTTTTTAACTTTGTCTTAGGTGAAAACATGTTCAATCTGCATAAAATTTAAGAAAAAAACAATTTATACATTAGATAGACCATTATTTTATGAGCAAAAACTAAGATATATGAATACACTCTTTATATCAGGTTATACACTGTGTGATTATTGGGCTTCTTTCGGACACGAAGTACCAGTCATCATGGCAAATTTAAACTAAACTATGAAAGTATTTGTTTCTAATACATGTGTCATAACAATTAAACAATAATTTAAAACCAAAACTGACAACAGCGCTTTTACATTTAACGACAACAACAACAACAACAACTTTTATTTTGCATTTCCTTCTATGATGTACATTTGTATTATGGAATATTTAGCGCTATAATTTATTTTTTGTCCGTTAAAATCTTAGTTTTATAGCTAAGGAGATGCCCAGGGCCTAAATGAATCGTAAGGTTTTCTAGTTAGACGCCAGGTTTATAACGTTTTTAGGTGATTATTGTAGCCCTCACTCACAAACAAACATATTGAAAAACAACCTTACCGGAAAAAAATACATTACTGAGAGATCAGGTGTGGAGAAATATATGTTATTTTTTTTTCAAAGAGTTTTAAAAAAGTAACAGTGGGTGACTACTCCTAGAACTAATGAAAAGACGTCTTCACGTACCAAAAAACACCAAAAACTTTAAGTCCAAGGATTAAAAACATTTTGGGAATAATTAAAATACTCAAGGAGATCAATTGAACCCCTACCCCACCCTAGACGACCGAACATTAAAAGATTTCTCAAAAGCTATGAGGATAGGGATGCTCTACCTGGGTGCTTCTCTGTAGCCCGATGACTTAACCTTCGATTTGAAGGTCACAGGTTGATCCTGTAACACAGTGGGTTTGTTCTTCTGTTTGCTGACAGCTGATGTTCCTATAAAGGATCGAAACTCACGTGTGAAGTAGAACGGTTAATTTAAAGCTTTTCTAACGGTAAGTCTAAAATGGTTGAAATAAACATATAATATCTAAGTATGACGATTGTATGCTGTTCAGTAGTAATGAAAGAATACCCCCGTCGGAAAAAATGGAATACCATAAATATTTGAAAAAGACCAGTGGGATTAATCTCAAAAAGAAGCCCATCTCGAAAAGAAATCTGTTGGCTCCATTTTCGAGATAGTAGGCATTCACTAAAAAGAAATGTCAAAGAAAGAAGCAGAAACAGAAACAGACACTGGTTTATTTTATTTTTTTATATTTAATAATATATTTAAATTACTCCGTAAAGCAAAATGATGTTCTTCACACCTCTGTCAATGTTTTTCTGCTACCTTGTAGATGGTGCCTTGATGGCAGTTCTTATTGTTACTCATTTATTTTGTCAGAAGGAAAATAAACAATTTAGAAATAAATACAATGTATTTTAAAAAATAGTTGCAGCTGGTTCTGCTATGTTTTTTTTTTCGTTTACAGTTGATAAAATGGTGCAAAATTGTAGCCAGTTTCGTCTTGTCAGTTTTGAGTATCATTTTAAAAAATTTTCAAACTATGTTCCTTCCGAATTGATTATTTTTTTAAATTTCATATTGAAAATGCCTTCTGTAATTCTCAAGTTTTGCAACAATCATTTCTAAAAGAAGTGTCTGTGTCAACTTTTCAAAAAAAATCTCGAAAAGAAACACACCTGCAAAAAAAGCCCATGTTGAAAAGGAGCCCATTCAATCTACTTACAGGTTACACCCTGCACCCTGTGTTACTATCTAACACTGTGCATACTGATAGTTTTAATGCATAATGATGATGATGATGATGATGATGATTATAATGATGATGATGACAATAAAATACTTTAGTAGCTTTCGTATTATTTCTGCATGAGATACTAAATCGCGTTCTATGTTTAGTGAAAACGCCGGTCCTCTTAATTTAAATCCTCGTGATCATGAAACACAAATATTACATCACTGAGGAATTTTTATCAATCTCATCTCTAGAAAGTTTTAACCTGACGTCATAGCAGCCATGTTGGTGTACCTTTGTGTACCTTGAACAAAAGAATGTTGATGATTTCTTCTGTTTAGAACATCAACATGGCCGCTCCGTCTCTTGTCTTTGGCGTCTTAGGGGAATGTGTGAACACCGCCTATACTGACTCAATCGTTAATTTCCGACTTTTTTGACCTGGGTTTTCAATAAGAATCGAGGAAGGTGGCAAACGTTTAGCAGTAGGCAGGTGACAGAAAATACATGAGCTGAAGATTTTAAATATCTAGATGATGATGATGATGATGATGATGATGATGATATCTTTTTGAATGACAAACAGGCGAAATCTCCTCACAATTTAAGGAAAAATTTTAATTAAAAAAACCCCTACCAGTTGTTTGAAGGAACATTTTCTCCGCTATCATTATTAAGCCTGGTTCACACTAACGACGCAATGGGAAAGAGACGGAAGCTACCGGAACGACAGGCAAGTGTGAACCGACACGATATGGAAACCTATTTGTATATAGTTGTTTTCATAATGGTTGAAATGGCGGGTGATAGTTTACTGTTGGTGTTTAGGATTTGTTTTGCCACAGAAAAATGAAATTTAGAAGAGGGGGATACATTTGGGTTGAGAATTTATATACAGACAGAAAATATCATGAGAACACTGGAATATAAGTTTGGATATGAAAGCAAGAGATCCAGAACTATGTTTTTGTAGTTTGGCCACGACAAACTTGCATTTTTAATTTAAAGTAATTCTTCTAGTCTATGAACAACTTTGTATTTTTATTTTTAGTGCTAACTCAGTGCATTTAGTTTTTTTAGGAACGAGTCATTCTTCCGTTTTCGCTTGCGCTTTTGATGGTTCACACTTCAAATATTGCGACGTAAGCTCCAAAGAAGCAGAAGAGGCGACGAAAGAAAAAGGAGCGATCCGCTCCTTCAATCTCCGCTTTCGAAGAGCTTCCGTTTGTACTTCCGTCTCCGTTTTCATGGTTCACATTAGAACGTAACGCTTCTTCTGTCTCCGCTTCTGCTTCCGTCGCCAGTGTGAACCAAACTTTACTATCATAATGGACAGTGTTGAAAATTAGTGGGATCTTTTTTTCCATCAAAGTTGAGTCAGCTTTCCATCCTCCGAAGTCAGTAAAATGAGTACCAGCTTTGGCTAACCTGTGATGGATTAGTGCCCAAGGAGAGTCAATGACTCTCATCTAATTAGCACTACAGGAAAAAGGGATAAGGTACGGCTCCAAGCAATGGGCCACACAGGCTCGTAAATGGATTTCTAGCTCATTCATTTTTTTTCTACGAAAGTTAGTGGCAAATTCAATTGGAGTTGCTATCTCCCGCTAAAAAGTTAACTACCACGTGACAAACTTCACTGATGAAGACTGATGGTTTCAGTCGAAACGTCTGATTAAAAATTTGAGTCCAAAATTCCAGAAAAAGATTTTTTAAAAAAATTCTCATCACTTTACCTGGTTTATAACGTTTTATAATTTTTTACCTCCTTTCTTCACGGTCTTGGTTGGTAATTTGGGAATTAACTCCGATCTCAGGGGTGAGTTACCAAGGAGAGGAGTATTTGATAAGACAGTAATTTCCTGCTGACGCTTGCACGTAACTACGTCCTCTCCTCTGACAGCTGATGTCCTTTCAGTACAGCATACTCCCTCTGTGCTTATCCCACATGTCTGCAAAATGCATATTGAAATCTGTACAGACATTAACTATATATCTACAAAACAATCGCTGTTCATCAACAGGATCTTTAAACTGTGTGTATAAATTTTGACTCCTGTGTGTGTTTTGGCTCCACTAAGTCTTGTGCCAGCCGCAGAACATTTTAGGAGGAGCCATCCATTTAGTGAGAACATGACTCACTGTAGGAAGGTCTACACAAGAATTGGTTTATAATGTTCATCACTGCACGGCCGGTGTTGTGAACACTGACCAGTGTATTTCTTGTAAATATTTAGCTTCTTCGTATAAGGTTTTCGGGATAGGATTTGAAGTAAAAAAAACGAGTTCTTCTTTCGGTAGCTCTTCACATGTCAGTAAGACATCAGTGCTCACAACAACGGCCGCACAATGCCGTCACGAGATTCACAAGAGCTTCCATGCAAGATGGCGACTTTCAAGCCAGCTATTCATCACTCAGGGATGCCACTATTTACTGAATGTGAAATTCAAGGACTTTTCCCGGACTTTGCAGGATATTTTCAAGCAAATCCATGACCTTCTCGATCAAAACAAAATTTAATATTTCACACATTTTTTTTTTCAAAAATCAGTTCAACAATACACATACTATATTTAACAAGCTTTAGAAAATTTGTTTCTGGATAAAAGTCAAGCCTTCAGGAGCCGCGGTTTTTGTTTTACGTTGTTACATTAAAAATATTTTAACAAACAGCTTATTTTTATTAATTTTGGAAGTAAAATAATAAAGAAATTTTTGGCCCATTCCAGGATTTTCAAGGACCGCAACCCAAATTCAAGGACTTTCCAGGGCCTGGAATTTTGTTTCCTAATTTTCCAGGATTTTCAAGGACCGTGGCTACCCTGATCACTGCTTCGCTGCTTTCAAGAATTATTTCTCAGCTGTGGTGCACAAGCTGAATAAAGGTCCACACAAATGAAGAGTACTGTGAACATTTTTGCAAGAATAGGTCGCGAAAACGTAGAGTTCCCCTTTTAACAAAGTTCTTGTGTCAAAGATATTTTACTTACGAGTGTAGAGAATACATTTTTGGCCAATTTTATGTGTCAAACGGATTTGTTGAAAAACTTACTTCTTTGCTTCTCATGGCAAAACAAATTGCCACAAATGCAATTTGCTCGTGTAGACGCATTGACAAAATTTGTCAAAACTTGGAGATAAATTAATTCACTTTTTTTCTTGGGTTTCCCAAGGGCGAACCCGTCATTGTTTCCCCAGCCGTTTAACAGAAATGGTACAGGCCGCTTGTCATTTGTAGAGAAAAACCAGAAATTTCAGTCAGAAATCCGAAGGAACATTCCATCCCACTGAAAACACGCTCAGTGGAGCTTAAAAAGAGCCGATTGCTACAAATGGTACAGAATATTTCTGTCTTTTCCGATGGAATGGAAAAAGAGAAACACGTCTGAAGTTTTCCATCTTTTTCGAAAACTTTTCAGTGGGATGACTACCGGCCCCTGTTTTCCTTACGGAACCGAATAAGATAAACGCATCCATAAAATCAAAATATATACATCTATTTCTCATAAAAGCAGTAGCTATATTTTGTTGTTATGATTCTTCCCGCTAAGCGGCCACACGATAAAGGGAATTTTTTTATTTGGCCTTATCAACAAACAATGATTCATCACCAGTCATCAAATACTAAATTTAATCACTAACCTCTGGTCCAGCTTTTGGTAATCGGATGTTAACAACATTTACAGTGTTATGAAACAGGCTCCCCATAACGCAAACAACCTAAAATAATCAAAAAATAACAAAAATCTGAAACATCCTAAAAATCTGCCAGGAATGGGTAACACCAAACCACTCTGCCATAAAGCAAAATCACTATTTTTTATGTAACCGTAAAGATGACTTTGGAGCAGAATTTTTTGTCTTTGTGCATTATTTCTTTTTATTTTAATAAAACTCGTACTTGATTAACTGTCAATAAAAAAATCAATTTTTTTGTGTCCGTTTACTTTTGTACAAAGAGTGAGACAAAATATAACAGAGATGCTGGGATGTGAAGTGATGTCATTTTAGGTGTTTTTAACAGCCAAGGATTTTCAAATGATAAGCCCTGAGAAAATAAATTTTAGTTTTAAGGCCACTTAAATATCCCAGTTTATCATCTGCGCACGCACTGATTTTTGCCAGCGCATTGACTTTTTTAATTTTTTAGATAAAAGAAATATATGAGGAAAAAAATCGAGAAATTTTTCCCTGTTGCGAAACAATAAACACAGTGACAAACAATTCGACCGGCGGCAAATTGCGAACGCGTGAGCTGAGAACTACTACAGTATATGTTCTCAGCGACCAAGCAACATTACATTGAGTTTTCAATTCTAGTACAAGAAAGAGATGAAGAACATTATACTTGTCAAAGAGTTAAAAATATACACGATTAATAGAATGTAATACGGACCGTATCATAAGTTAGTTTGGCAGTTAGTGGTGTAGATTTATTCCCAAACTGAATCGGCAGTCCACGAAATTTTGGGAAACTTTTGATGATAAACCGCGATATTTTTTTAAATGGCCTATTGTACCCTACCCGACGTCAAAAGGTTTGAACCATTCTCAAACCCAGGTCGTACGTGGCTTCAAAAAGTTTGAAACATTTTCATAACCAGGTCGCACAAGGCAATATAACCTACTTACATTATCCTGTCCACGATCACAGAAAGCATAGGAACCAGCGGCTGGCAAAGTATGCAGAACAACATCAAGTTCGTTGCTTGATAGAACAGGCTCTACAAAAGGGCAAAAGAGAGCTCTCTGTAAACAAAAAGGCATGAATTTTGTTTTGATGAAAATGTGAAAACAAATTCTTGTTGCTTTTTACATTCATCACGAACTGGAACATTAGTCACTTTGTAAGCCTTGTACAGTTTTACACTTTCCTTATCAGATCTTTATAGCTTTATAGCAATACTCAGACTAAATAAATATAGAATAAAGGATCGATCAATTCGACTCGTGAAAATTAAAACCTATGATTTAAAAATCCAGGGCTTTCCAGGGGTAGGGGGTTCCTGCTTTTTCCTGGGCTTCACAGGGAAGTCCTGCTTTTTCCAAGGCTTTACAGGGGGTCCATTGTTTTTATAGAGCTTTCCAGGGAGGAGGGGTTCTTACTTTTTCCAGGCCTTTAAATGGGTATCCTGCTTTTTTCAGAGCTTTCCTGGAGGGCTTCTGCTTTTCCGGGGCTTTCCAAGTGTTGGGGGTTCCTGCTTATTTTAGGGCTTTCTAGGGGTGGGAAATTCCTGCTTTTTCCAGAGCTTTTTGAACTCAGACAAACGATTACTTTTAGAAAAAGTTTTAAATCACTGTAGGTGTAATAAATTAAAAGAGAGTCGCCAATTTTGATCGCCATTTACAAAAACAAATGATCAAATATGGATTTTTTCCCCAGAATTTATAGTTTTGTGTTATTGCGGAGGCTTAGATAAAAATTTCGAGGGCTATTCAAGAAATTTCCAAGACCTAAAAAAACTCCACCAGGATTTCCAACCCTGGGCCAAGAAATGATGCATTATTTCAATGCAAAGGCATTTAAGGCCTTACGCAACGAGGACGACAATGCCAACAACGAGTATACAAATAAAATATTTCTCATTTGCTCTTTACTTCTTTGTGTGGGCCAGTAGAGCTTTGTTTTCTGCTCTTTAAACTTTGTAAACAGAAAACGATTGAATATTCCTCTTTGAAGGCAAAGATGTGCTGAGAACATTTTTATTTTCACGTCATCGTCGTCCCAAGAACTCCAAAAAAGGTATTTTCATGTTCTGTTGTTAGCGACAACTATGTGCAGGTGCTCAGCTCGATGCATTTCAACGTGCAGTTATTTATTTACTATTGTTCTTTCACGTCGTCGTCATACAGGACAAAGCTGTAGCTGAATTTCGCCAGGGAGTAGTGCCCAGAATAGAAATTCCAATAGGAATAGAAAATTAAAGTCGCATCCCACAAGAGCGAGAGAGAACCCGTTTGATATATATAACACCCTATCAACTGGGACATGATTCTACAACTGATGAGGGCTCTTTAAACGAGCCAAAACTTGTTTATAGAAGATTTAGAAGATCACCTGAGCGATACTACACTTAAAAGACGTTGGAATACAGGAACTCCCAAGAGTAGGGACCGGAAACTGTAGCTTTTCAAACATCGTACGATGTTTTCCAGCTGGTAAAATCTCACTGACAGCCGGATATTTTTGGCTGCTCTCGGTTATTATCTACATCGCTAATGTCTGTGAATAAAGAAACCTAAGTAAACAATGACTTACTGTTAAAGTCTATCACGTGATGAGGCTCCCACGTGTTACAGTTGAGAACTATCATGGCAGCAGTTGTACCAATGACAAGCATTGACGGAATACCAAATACATCTCTAAAAGCAATTCCATATCTATTGTTAGGTTAAAATTTAATAAACATGTTTTATTCCAAAAACTTCATACTACATAACTCCCAAAAATGACAAATTCTGAAAGCATATCAAGATTGACGTTTCTAAATAACATATGTTGAACATATTTTTTGTATAATAATAATAGATTTCCCTTTAACTTTTAACTTAAAAGTTTACGGTACAGTTTGAGAGATGTTTTCACTTATCAATCCGAAACTGCTTTACCATTCATCGAATACCCCTAAACCAAAATATTACTGAAAAGCTAATGAAATTCTTCTATGTTCAAATATCAACTGAACATGTTTACGTTTTACGTTTACAAGCTGTCAACGCTCAATCCCTTCTATGTTCAAATATCAACTGAACATGTAAAGTACCTTTCTGCTTAGGACCAATTCCCTTGTCGTATCATCCTTGCTAAGTCTGCATAAAATGATTAAAGATTTGAAATTATTAAGAAATGCCTCTATTTCTAAACTTACTTCATTGATTCTTCAAATGAAGATTGAAGGAAAGGTAGTGAGTTTCTTTTCGCTATGTGGTTACTAGTTGGTCTTGAGCAGTTCACATAGAACAACCCTGATACAGTTGTCCCCGCCTCTGTCTCCTGTTCTTCCTCTGCACTTTCAGCAAGACATTTTAAAGTATCTGTTTGCTGCCATGGGTGTGTGCTACTTATCACTTTGGGTCCTGGATAATAAAAATGATAATAATGTTAATGATAATGATAATAGTAATATTTAAAATGGTAATAAAACAATGTTGATGATCATGATGAAGATGATGATGGTGATGATGATGACAATGGTGATGTCGAGAAAAACTGGTGATGATGACGATGGTGATGACGATGATGATGATAATCATGATCTAGAAATGGTGATAAAAATCGTGAAAACAAAATAATGATGGTGATGATGATGATGGCGATGATGATGATGATGATGATGATGATGATGATGATGATGGCAGATGTGACTAACTGGACAACACAAACCTTGACTATGAGACTCTTTACTCTTTTCTGAGATTGCAGCTTGGTTCTTCTGTAGAAGTCTAGAAACCTCTAATTCATGTACACAGCGGAAACTATTTCCAGCAGTAAGATCATAAAACCAAATCTGTTCAAATAACAAGTTTTGGTCAAGGTTGTATATTGTAGATTTGAAAAATAACTTGTAAACAACTATGGCTAGACAGTGTCAATTGAGCATTCAAATTACAAGCCTCCTAATGGGTAACTCATTAACTGCATGTGGATCATAACTGACTAGCAATTATATCATTTGCTTCAAAATGTTTCTCACAGAAACAACTTAATTAATACGTAGCTAACTGGCTATTAATGCTCACTAACAGACCTTAGAGGCAATGAAGCTAGGTGAACACTCTTCCAATTCAAAAGCATCTTCTTTGCTGAAACAATTATTTTTTTGTCATTAGGCAGAAAGAGCAAAACGTATTTCCAGAAACAAAATGACACTGTGTACATGTATAGTCATAATTTTTAAACGTACTGATTGGTGTTTCACAAAACCAATGCTGGAGGTTTCAAAACAAGGCGTCGCAGATTGCAAGTGATGTTTACCAGCCTTGTTTCCAATGTCTGTATTCACTAAAACTAACTCAGCGATTTCAGCTTTACTTCAAAGAGTAAACATGACCATCACAAGACAATCGACTCCTACTTTTCATTTTAAAACTCTTTGAAAGCCCTGTATATAGTGGTCTAGCAGAGTAAACATGACCATCACAAGACACCTGGCTCCTACTTTTCATTTTACAACTCCAATTTCAAATCTTTTTGAAAGCCCTGAATGCCACAATTGGGCCAGTAAAAATCACTGACTCAGGTAGGATTTGAACCATTCCTTGATTGAACCCTAGGTTCCTACAGTACAGACTGGAGGTAACGTAACACGCCTCGCGAGGTCGAGTCTGAGAGGCAACGAGGATCCCTTGAGTCACACCTTTAATGAGATAGCCTTTTGTGAGATGGTTCGATAGGACTCAAACGCGTTGCCTCGCGAGGCCATCGAATATCGGTCAGAAACACTAACGTAAATAACCGAAGAGACGTCCCAGCGTGTGTATTGGCATATGCATGAAAACAACTGTTTATTACGATTACTGAATACTTGGAATTCAAAATTATGAAGAAGACTGTAGACTGTCGCTCTACCAACTGATCCGGCTGGGTATTGATAAAGGGTTCGAAATCTAGCCATATTATATGTACGAACACAGAATATTTCAGTTTGTGCTCTAATAAATACAAACACTGTTAACAAACGTTGCACTTTGATTTGTTATATTTTTCATTGCTTATTTTTTAATAAGTGTTTTTATTAAGGTTTAACGATCGAGTTACCTTTCCATCTGAGGAACCAACAGCAATGTGGTTTGTTGAAGGGTCCATTGCAAGACAAAGAAATGGATGGGCTAAAGTTTTGAAAACAAAAGCTGTTTTAGAATCTAGATTGTAAAACAAAGCAGATGTATTGTACCTTCTGATTGGCTGTACAGAGTGCATTATTACTGCATATGCATGTACTGTCAGTGTGCATATTAATTATAATTGTATGGTACTGCTGATTGCACTTCGGTAACTTCTTTGAAATAGGGATTGAGAAAAACAGATCAGTTTCCAAACATCTTGGTGGAGTTTGCTTTTTAACTGAAAAAATTAAGTCATAAAAATAACAAGAGATGTTCACGAAAATTAGCTGGAAGCACGTTACTGAAAATAAAATCAAGTAACAATCAGAAAAAGTCAAAATGTGCATGTTATTTTACGTTATACCATTTAAAGCCATATATGTATATACTTTCTCTAGGGCATTCATGAATTCTTTTATGTGTAATCAATAATTTCATGTTGGAAAACTGATACATGTGCAACAGAACACTGTAACATTGTTCTGGCTGCTTCAAAATGTAAAGTTTTATGTAACTTTTATATGCAGCAATGTCATAATGCAGACCTGCCAACCACTCAGAGCTGAAAATCGGGAGGTGGACTGCAAAAATTTGGAGATTCAGTGAAAAAACTGGAGACTTTATAAATTGCCTTGAGCATTTAGAATATGCTCCTCAAAGACAACCTTCGAGTCGAGCTTAAACAATTTCAAACACCTTATTCAACAGAGGATACTCAGACTTCGAGATCCCTAGTGAATTTGTCCCCCCATAGTAAGAATGTTTCACATTCATCAAGAGTCAAAACTAAATAGCCCTTGCTAAACATGAAAACTAACTCCCGCAACAAATGAAAAACAAGCATATGTAGCACATTAGAAAATAATCCTGAAATAACGCGTGCTCTGATTGGCTACAAATCTATTTTATAACTGAACATAAATCACGGAATGACGTCACATAACTCAAGATTCTCCTCGTTTTCTCTCAACACTTTTCTCGTGCCCTCTTACGTCTTATTATTGTCTAGAAACACGCGCGATGCTGTTTTATTCCCTTATTAACAGGAAAAGGGTCTCATCACCCATGTCTTAACCGGCTCTCTTAATAATAAACCTAAGGATGGATTTTTAAACAAAATTGATATTTATTGA
>JAOCNB020074388.1:0-12379 GCA_026546465.2 Palythoa caribaeorum | reverse complement strand
AGAAAGAGTAAAAGCTTTGACTTGTTTATGGAGAGACGGGCGGTGTTTTGCAATTAAGAGAGCTTCAACAATACGGCTAACGTCCAAGGTTGAACAGTAACAATAGGTTGCCAGGTGAAAGAATGTTCAGGTTGTGAATTAAGGTATCTGGTTGGTTCAGAGAGATTTGAGGAGTCTTGATGTTCATCGATGTGGGACTGTAAACTGCGTGAAGTTTCGCCCACACACTCATTGTTAAATGGGCATATGCCTTTGTAAATAACTTGAGAAGGGTGTTGGTTTCGGTCTTTGAGTTTAAAGAGAGATCACATTTTCTTTAATTGTTTGTTATAATATTGGAATTGTTTGTTGGTCTAGATTATACATCTTGCTATCATCGCACTCAATGTATTTTTCGCGGTGTTAGCACGCTTCTCTTGTTAGAAACATACTTTTCGTAATTCTCATCAAGAATCATCAAAATATTCAGCGTGATATCGTCGTTCCTCGCGGTCAAATTGACTGTGCTATCTTCTTTCATTTTGACCAGTGATGCGTTATACTCAATAAATAATAAGTACGCAAGTGCACATTCCAGTACAACTCTGCACGCAATAATTTAGAATTATATTACCCTGCAGATAATAAAGACCAAGTTTGCGCGTTCCACTAATTATCAGTATTCGGAAGTTCATATCAAAACCACTGCGGAAAGTAGTTAAACTCCACTTCCCGTCAGAACAATCTTCTAATTTGGAAGTTACACAATCCAAATAATAGAGGTTTTACACCAGTCACGTGACTGAGAAAAATTTCTTAAAAATTTGATATTTTGATACTGTTACAGTATCTCTTTGAAGGGACTACTGTCAATATGTGGTTTTTAACAACTGCTTGCTGAAAATAATTTTTGTTTGGATTTGATGAGATATGCAAAAACAATGCACTAATCTGCATATTTGGGATTTTGGTTCATATTCTGTAAGCTCTTTGCAAATTTCATGGTTTTATTTAAGAAAATATCTTACATGAAAAGGTTTATTAAAAAAGAAGCCTCGAAATGACTTGTGGGCTTTGCACCCCCGTTAAAATCTTGGTAGCTTTTAAAGGCGACCATCTTAGAAGGTCGGCCTCCTGCCCACTGTCATGGCCGCCTAGCCTCTTATTTCATCCTAAAATATCTTCCAAAAGGTAAAACTTTTAAGCCCTTTAAACACAAACTCTCAAAATGCACATTAAGACAAGCAACTTTCTTGATTCAGAGCATCAGATTTTAAGTTTTCCAGAAAAATTATGGCAGCAAAATCAAATTATGCAAATGAATCCAAACTTTTTTGCATATCTCATCAAATCCAAGCAAAACCTCTTTTCAGCACACGGTTGCTAAATAACAGATATTTACAGAAGTCCCTTCAAAGAAATACGGTAACAGTGTCAAAATGTCAAATTTTTAAGAAATTTTCCTGAGTAACGTGACTGATGTAAAACCACAAAAATCTCTATTGACCGCTAGGAGAGAAACAATTTTATTGCATATATTTAGCTTAATTAAACTCAATTCATTTTTGATCAGAAATGATTTCTTAAAACATTTAAAACGAAGCAAATATTAACATTAAAAGCCGACTATTCGGTGTTATCATGACACCATTCTCAAGGCAAAGTGAGTAATTAATGCGAAGATTTGATTTCTAAAGTCTGTACGAATTAGCATAATAACAAAGGATCACAAGTTATTCAAGTAAATACTTTTGCGGGAATTGAGTCAGTTTGCACTGCAGGTTTAGGGATGGTTTAAGTTTTCTTATGAAAAGCCTCTCATTTTTGAAAACCAATTTTCGTTATTCCCATTCAAATTCATGTAGATACTGAGTGAGCTATCTCCGTTCCGCACGGCCAGATTGACTGTGTTATCATCTGGAACAGCACCTGGGGCCTGATTTTACACGGAGACGATCCATATTTTTACATATGAAAAGAAAAATGATCTCCCATTGTGTATATTATGGGAAAATAGTTCATCCTTATTGCCGACATCTCTGTTGCGCCTGTCGAGATCCTGGTAATAGGAACAGTCCGTCTTATCATATGAACACAACTGAAAATCCTGCCCTCTGCAGGATTGCCGAAAGCTTAGTATACGCGAAGTACAGAACACATACAGTAATTGTGGAAGAGAAGACAGCTATGGTGTGGATTACGAAAACCACAATGGCCCGAACCAGAATTCTTACAACTTGAAAATAATTATGTTCGGTTTAACGATAACCCAATGTATAAACCAGACTATCCCGGCTATGTGTATTGTGGAATGGTGTGTGTATTTGTATGTTCATAGAAACGTAAAAAAAAACTCATTAGAAAGGAACATAGGAATAGTTTACCATTTTTACTTTCTTGAAAAGGAAGTATTTTTTCATTTACAGCAAAATGGAGACTATTAGTATTACTGAGTTTTATTCACAGTACGCTTCTTTACATGTTTCCTTCTCTCCTGTTGTCGTAAACTCCCAGTTCTAAGAACCGAAATCTCCTGCGCAATTGCAAACTGCATGCATCACAATCCTTTTCAGCGGTTAAAACCCAGAACGAAAGTTCACCTTATTATACCCAGTAAATAATCAGTATGCAAGTGCACATTGCAGTACAACTCAGCACGCAATAATTTAGAATCTTATACCGAAGCTGGCCGTAATACCCAGATAGGGCCTCTTTACATGGAGCGAGTTGTCCCGGCAAGCCGAGACAACTGTATGTATGTTAAGTTTATGCAAAGGCCTTGTAGCGAAGATATCTCGGCCAGGCGGAACCAAATACTATCTTTAGCGACCGGCGATGGCACAAAATGTAATCCATATTGAAACTGTCTCGGCCAGGCGGGAAGACATTTTGTATGTAAATGCCAGCTTATTATCGTCCAAGAAAGCCGATATGTCTCGGCTTGCCTTCATAACTGACTCCATGTAAAGAGGCCCCTTGTGAAGCCCCGTCACGCGTATCCCATATTGCTAGATGTTTCACGTGCTAGTTATAGTTTTGTTTTCGTGAAAACAATACAAGTCGCCCTTAATTAGATTCCATCCACCAGAATCACCTCAGAGCAACGCCCGCCAAAATTCTTTGTGCAGACAAAGGTCCGACATCCAGTAAAGAACCTTTTGAATGCAATTTTTTTCAATGGCTTTTTTTTTTACTGATTATCAGTAATCGGAACTTCATAACCGAAAACACTGCGGAGAGCAATTAAACTTTACTCCCTTTCAAATTGGAGACTATTAGTAATACTGAGTTTTATTCGCAGTACGCTTCTTTCCATGTTTCCTTCTCTCCTGTTGTCGTAAACTCCCAGTTATAAGAGAACCGAAATCCCTGCTGTCCTCAATGGCAAACTACACGCATCACAATCCTTTTGAGCGGTTAAAACCGAGAACAAAAGTTCACCTTTCTTTTTGACCAGTGATGCGTTATACTCAGTAAATAATCAGTATGCAAGTGCACATCAGTAATTTATAATCTTATTCCGAAGCTGGCCATAATACCCATGCAGATAGGGCCTCTTTACATGGAGCGCGTTGTCCTGGCAAGATGAGACAACTTTTTGTTTGTTTAGTAAATGCAAAGGCCTTGTAGCCAAGATATCTCGGCCAGGGCCCAGTTGTTCAAAAGGCGGTTAGCACTAACCCAGGGTTATGTGTTTAACTCATTTCTTGTTTCCATCTTTGCAGAGACCGATCTGAGCTATAATTTTGAAAGTAGCAAGTTTTTTAGTTGGAAAATAAGACCGGGATTTTTGAAGTATCGCAAATCTTTCCTAAAAAAGAAAATGCCGCTTGAGTTTTGGTCAAACCCAGGGTTAAAAACAACCAGCTTTTGAACAACCCAGCACTGGTGGGACGAAATACTATGCTTAGCGACACGGCGATGGCACAAAATGTAATCCAATATTCTCTCGGCCAGGCGGGAAGAGATTTTGTATGCCAGCTTATTATTGTCCAAGAAAGCCGATATGTCTCGGCTTGCCGGCACAACTCGCTCCATGTAAAAAGGCCCCTTGTCAAGCCCCGTCACGCGTATCCCATATTGCTAGATGTTTTACGTGCTAGTGATAGTTTTGTTTTCGTGAAAACGTAACAAATCGCCTTTAATTAGATTCCATCCACCAGAATCACCTCCAAGCAACGCGCGCCAAGATTCTTTGTGCAGACAAAGGTCCGACATCCAGCACAAGACCTTTTGAATACATTTTTGTTTAATGGTGCGTTCCACTGATTATCAGTAATCGGAAGTTCATATCAAAACCACTGCCGAAAGTAATTAAACTTTACTCCCTTTCAGGACAAGTTCTTAATTCCTTTTAGAATCTTTTAACTAGGAAGTTAAACTTCCACTCATGCAATGCGCGGTGTTAGAAAGATAATTTTCGTTATTTCTATCAAAATTCATGTAGATATTCAGTCGTGCTATCTTCGTTCCTTACGGGCAGATTGACTGTGTTATCATCTGGAACAGCACCTAGGGCCTGTTTACACGGACATGATCCAACCGCTTATCGAGATGAGTTTTCAACGTTTATATATGAAAAGAAAATATATCCTTCATTGTGTTTATCATGGGAGAAATGGCCTTTCTGGTTGCCGAGATCTCTGTTAATCCAGTCAAGATCCCGGTAAGAGGGCCATTCCGTTTTATCATATGACACAACTAAAGTTTTATTAATGATAACAGGACTGAGTGGAGTTCAAGTTGGTGTGATGTCAGTGATGTAGTTTAAATCCGAATCTTTTCAACATTTTTGTTAATGATCTACCTGATATAAAATTATTTGATTTAACCTGTGACCCTGTTCGTTTAGGTTAATCACTAGAAAACTGTTTGCTATACGCTGATGATCTTTTACTTATGTGTTTAACTGAAAACAGTTACAACACTGTTTAAATAAGTTTTATAGTTATACTAAAAATGGAAACTGGTCATGGTATTTGATAAATCAGGAAGAAAATTGAAGGTAAACTGTATGTTCCGCCAGACTAAAGTTGAAATTGCAACATCCTATACGTATGTGTTTTTAACGTTAGTTTTTAATGGCCTCGGGTTCTTTCTCAGCTAACCAAGAATATTTGTACAAGAAAGGCCAGAGCTCTGCTTAGTCTTTTAAAAGATCTTAATCCACAGAAAGGAATAACCGAGCGTCTTTTCCTTAAACTTTTTGATTGATTAGTGAAGCCAGTTCTCTATATAACTGTGAAATTTGGGGGGCATACGTTTCAAGAAAATTATCATTTCGGAAGTTACTCAAAATTAATCTGGTGTGCGAAAAATTACAGCTAAAAATGTACAAATTCATACTCGGTGTAAATATGAAAACTGCCAATTGGACAGTAAGATCAGAATTAGGACGTTTTCCCACATGTTGATGTTGAAGTCTTTTCATCAGTTTTAAGTTTTTACCACCTGCTTAATGTTCGTAGCGAAAAGGAACTTCTTTTAAACGCTCTGAGAACTTCCTTTCACATAAATAATAATGAAGGTACGTCTTGGTTTGGTATGGTTGGCCATTTGATGAGGTTTGTTGGGTTAGACCACAAAACCCCCATAGATTCCCTTGCTACTGGATCAAGACGTAGTTCCAAAAGTTTTCCAAAGCGCTTATAATTGGCCTTTATAGAAAAATGGAATGTCAAAGACAGAACAATAAATGGACAAGCGAAATAATCGAAATAGGAGTTTTACGCAACTATTAAATATCCGATTATGGGAGTGAAAAATATTTAGAGAACTTGAGTGATGCAAAATCTAGAAAATTTATTAAACAAATACAAATTTCCCCTCGATTAAAGTCGATAAGTTAATATACGAAGCGAACAAGGAGTTTGCAACATCAGCGATTGCAAATTAAAGTCGTTGGAGACGAGTACCGCTATCTATACTCTTAAAGAACGCAGAGAAAATTTTATCAAGGAATTATTGAATATTAATGTCAATTTTAGAAATTTTAATCATTGAGCTTTATTTCATTATATACTTCTTTGAATGATGATTCCATTTTTAATGTGACTGTTAAGTTCATTTTAGACATCATGGAGTGTTTTTATCCAAAATTTGAAAGAAATAGATCACTTATAAATAAATTAGAACAGTCTGGTATATTAAAACTAAAGACTAGCTAACTCTCATTTACATTTATTGGATACCCACTGATGTAAACTAAATGTTTTCAAAGTGCCAATAAATCAGTATTGTTGTTGTTGTTGTTGCTGTTGTATAGTTGTTATCATTGCACGTGATTGACTGAATTAAGATCCTGATTAACGTATATCTTCAGTAAGCGTGCTTTATATAAAAACTACCTAAATTGAGACATCAATTTCTTTAGGTCGGCTTTTGAAAAAGGTCAAGATATCTGCTATATATTCAATACCGTGAGCGAATGAAATTTGGGTAGAATAAAATCGAGCAATAGAAATAATAATTTGTTTTATAACCGAGGTATTCCGATTGCTTCGAGCACTGATTATTACTGTGATGACCGCGCCATCATCAATTTATACATGTAGATTAGCCGGTACTGCATTAGTAGCAACTGTTTTAATCTGCCATTGTTCCTTTCAGTCATATTAGTGGCAGATCACAATCTTTCTTGAATAGATGGGTACATCACTCCTTTACCGTGCTATACTGTATCCGTGCTAAATGGAAATGAATTGTGTTCATTGCAACGATGTAGTACGAAGTAATAAACAGGTTATATATGTGTGGTATGAGATGGTTAAAGTAATCTATTTTTTTCGGAAACTGACGTCAGCAAAGTTCATCACTGAAATTAACGTAAAAATAGTTTCTCATTTTTGCTTACTTGCAAAAACAATATTTTCATTTACAACAAAAGTCACATTATTAGCGAGTTAAATTAAAGCGCATTTCTTTCTCTTCTGTTGTCGTAAACACCCAGAAAAGCCGAAATCTCTCCTGTCATCTTAACTGAAAAATGCACGCATCACAAACATTTTTAGTGGCTAAAACCCAGAACGAAATTTCACCTTTCATTTTGACCAGTGATGCATTATACTCAGTAAATAATCAGTATGTAAGTACACAATCCAGTACAACTCTAATAACTCTAATACAACTCTAATAATTAATTTATAATCTTTTATCGGAACTGGCCATAATACCCAGATAGAAACTCTTTACATGGAGCGAGTTGTCCCGGCAAGGCGAGACAGCGTTTTGTTTGTTTAGTACATGCAGAGGCTTGTAGTTCTGCCACACGTATCCTATATTGCTAAATGTTTCACGTATAACCTATCGTTGTTGTTTTCGTGAAAACAATACAAATCGCCCTTACTTAGATTCCATCCACCAGAATCACTTCCAAGCAACACGCGCCAAGATTCTTTGTGCAGACAAAGGACCGACATCCATTACAAGATCTTCCAAATACATTTTTGTTCATACTGCGCTGCACTGTTTATCAGTAATCGGAAGTTCATATCAAAACCACTGCGGCCGGAAGGTAATTAAACTTCACTCTCTTTCAGAACAAGTACTTAATTCCTTTTAGAATCTTCTAATTTGGAAGTTAAACTTCCAATCCACATAATAGTGCACACTGAAACCTTTATTAATATCTAGGATAGAAACACTTTTATAGCATGTACACCTAGTAATAACAGTTGGATGTTTCTTAATCTAGTTTATATCAACTAATTTCATTTCTTGTGAAAACAATACAAATCGCCCTTAATTAGATTCCATCCACCAGAACCACCACCAAGCAACGCGCGCCAAAATTCTTTGTGCAGACAAAGGTCCGACATCCAGCACAAGATCGTTTGAATACATTTTTGTTCAATGGTGCGCTCCACTACCAAGAAAGCCGAGAAGAGCCAGGTATTTTCAAATTCAATATTTTCGAATTCAAAATTTCTAAATTCATAATTTCCCAAATTCACAATTTCCTCATTTAAAATTTCCGATATCAAAATTTCCAAAATCAAAATTTTCAAATTCAAAATTCCAATTTTCAATTTTGATATTATTTTATTTTATTTTTACATTTCTTTGGGCCTCCTGTGTCGCCGTAGCAACGCACTGGCTAAGGGGCGAGGACATTGAAGGAAAAAAAGAAAACTTGAAATTTGAGTTTTTTAATGTCTTCCTCTTTTCATATTTCCTGGTTATCTTCACTGGCCCTCAGTCTTCTCTCCCGCGAAACACCACTGGGATTTTCTGGCTACAAGATATACAACATATGACCTGTGTGTGCAGGAGACAACCCAGAGGCACTCAGGAATGTTGTGCAATCAGACAACCCTTCAATGACTATTACAGAAAAATCTAACCCAACATTGGTAACTGTTCGTTGTTCCCTACAAAGCACTCTGAAACACTGCTAGCTATGTAGGTTACAACTGTTGGTACAAAAACTGAGTAATACTTTCTTAACTTCAAAAGAACTTCTTCAGTTCCATTTCATTAATAAAAGTAATCAACTTCATTATAAGTTCATTAACGTAAAATGAGAATAGTGCTGGATTTTGTAAAAATGTATAAAATACTGATATGTATAAAATATCCTAAATTCTCCACAAAAGGGGTAAAATAAAAGAAAAACTGGTGCCTTTTGTTTCAAAATATTCTTTCCGCATAAAGATTTCAGCAGACATTATGTTGCAACTTTTGCTTCATTAAATTGAACGGCAACTGCACGTGTTTTAATTGTAGTTTTAGGTAAACGGCGGTTGACTTTGATTTCACCCAGTCCAACCTAGGAATACTGAAATAACTTAAGTCTACGGTTATTTCGGGCAGCCATGAACTCTTTTTACTTTAATTATTTCTGTTCATTTAATTTTTAGCCCAGTGAGTGGAAAGAGTTGCTGTTGTTGATGTCGTCCACACCACCCTGGAGGAAGTTGAAAAAGGTGCAAAAAAAATCACTGGCCGGTCATTTTAGATTTCTGTTTGAGGAAAGTTCGGGCAGTGAAATCACATCATTACCATGGTGTCGTCGTATTCGAAAAACTCCGTTTTCAAAGTGTTTTCCGTCCATACTAAAACGGAAAGCTAGCGTTTTCAAATTCCTCCGATTTGAAGAGCGTTTTCAAAAAGCTACGTTTTTGCAACGAATTAGTGTGGACGGAAGGCTGATAACCGTAGAAAAAAAAATATCTTCGGCGTAGTCTTAACGGGGCTCAACTTAAGATGCGTGGAGTATCACACTTGAGTTTCTTTGTTGCAAGAGACTATGCCTCATTTTCTCTTGTTCATTGTCATTACTACTAAACAACTTACTGGCCACAAAGAAAAGTAATAGTCCATCACCTGAAGGGATTCTCATGCTTATCTAAGGAGAAGAAACGAAACCTATTCCATATAAAAGCTTCTCTATTTAGCTTTCCGAATATGTCTTGGCAGACATTCAGTGTGGTAGCTTTCCTTTATAAATTCGACTTTGAATAAACATCATTGCAAGCCGCCAAAGACCGCTATTTTGTCTCTTCTGAGAAAACCTGCGGAGATGAAAACATACGAATACTCTCTTTCAAATACTTTCAAAACAAAAATGTTATCCCTGAAGTAGTTTAAATAAATTTGTTCACAGTGAATTTCAGTTGAAACTTTAAAGTTGGATTTTGGTAGATTTTGGACAACACTAGATTCAAATTTTAGCCTTTAGCCGTGAACTTGAAAGAGTTATTTTTGAAGTCTTGTTTTTGAAGGAAAAAATACGTCAGAAATTGAACTTTGGAGAAACGTTCTCATATATTTCAAGTCAAACTGAACTGCAGTAATGCTCTTTGGTTCCCTCGAAATGTCACGCAGCCTAAAAGAAAGATTAAAGAAATCTCAGGCAATTGAATTTTGCTGTGTTTCATTGGAAATTGGGCCTTAGAGTTAGGCTGGTTAGGTTAAGTTTCAGGGGCAAATTGGATGGGTCCTTGCTTGTAGAAATAGCCGGAGAATAGAATAGAATGTTTTGCTGCTTGTCGTCTTGTAGTTCATTTTTATTTATTTATTTTTATTATTATTGTTATCTTATAAATATTTTGTATCCTTTCCCTAACCCTAGCTTTCTTGTGGCTGTGCCCGTGTTATTAGATTTATTATGATCAAATACCTAAAGATATCATGCTCTCAAATATCATGTACACACTCCGTCAACTAGGGAATGAAAGGTGATTCAGTAATAGAGGTATGCTTTCATTAGTATACAGTGTAATACATAAGAAAATGTTAATTTACCTTTTTACAGTTGCAGAAAAGTAACCAAGCTTCTACATGAAGACGAGGCTAAGGGTGAGCCGGCACAGTTAGAGAGGCGGAAATAATTATCATAAGAACGACACTGATTAGCATGTCTATTGTTTCCGCTTCTCTAACTGTGCTAGCTCACCCTTAGCCTCGATTTCATGTTTCAGGCCAGGTTACCTTTTAGGGACTGTGAAATGGTCTATTCAGAGAGCTATCTTATTCGTTATCCTCTTCATCACTGGCGGCATGCGCGTTGAGAACTATTTCTTTGAGACAGCAGCATGTGTTAACTGTGCACCAGCGCTTGCAGAACAAGAGCTCATGAACATCTTTAGGTGCGGGTCTATATCCTAGCCACACGAATTCTAAAGTGGAACAGTTTATCTTCGTGGCTGTCTGGTACCTCGCACAAGACACGTGGAACCGCGCCAGCTTTTCCACGATGAAGTTCTTATCGCAAAGAATCCAAACTTGTACACTTCTTGCGGTATAAACACCTCTGTTACCCTCATCGTCGCTTCGTCGACATTCTATTCCTTTCCAATGTCCATTATTGTATTCACATTATTCTAATTCTTGAAAACCATCTGCAGTGGTTGCCATTTGCCCTTTGAGGTGAAAGCTGACACTGTGTCGCAGCTGGTTTAGCATGTATCCCGATTAGCGCCTCACAAGCTTCTTGGCTTGGAACACCCTGTGTCACTTCGATCCTTTCGTAATTGATCAGCAGCCTCAGAGGTTCCAACCCTTTTCCCTTGGCCTCCCTCCCTTACTTTTTGTAGCACCTACCCAGTCTGCACGTGGCCGTGACCAAGAAGCAGCACCAGGAGACTTGCCTCGAGCGTGCTGTGCGTGTAAGAACATTCGGGTATCGGCCTCCGCGAGGATGCTCTTGAGCTCTGATACCAGTGTAACAACTGTTCAATACAGCACTTGGCATCTTCAGTGACATAGAGATTTTTGTTATAGAGCTTGTATTGTAACTGTTTCTCTCTCCACTGACCCACCAGAAACTGCAACATTTTAGCTTTGTTGGTCGAGACACTTCAGTTCTTGATCTGAAAACTGGAAAAACTTTCGGATAAGTAGCTTCTCCAGGTCCAGCAGCACGTACCAATCTTTTTACATTCTTTACAGAAACGTTCTTATAAAGATCGAACTTATTGTCAACCCGCTTTCTAGGGTTGCTTGTTAAAACTGTGAACAACCTCTGGGCTACAGTTGCAAATGTGGCTCCGAGAAGTGGCTTAAACTTCTGAAGCTCAGCCAGATACTTGTGGCATTATTTGGATGGCTCTCAGTGATTACTTGCTTTTTCAATGGCTACACTAGCTTGGTTTTGTTGGTCTTTCTTGGCAGCAAATAAGGATCTCCTAACGCTGAGGGCAGTGGACAGAGAAGATACGTAAATACCAATTACATGTTTATCCCGCGAAACCGTTCTAATAACTTCATGCTCCTAAAAACGTCGCGATCTAGTCGGATAGGGAGCACAATGTTCTTACTCACAAACCTTTGTAAGAGCCCTGACATCCTTGAATAACTTTAGCTTGAGCTTTTTTAGGGGATCAAAAAAGTTGCAGTTGACGCGTTAGCCTGAAGCAAATAATCTCTTACCTCATCGGTAGCTGTTAATCCGGTAGACAGGCTGGCCAGCTGCTGAACGCCCCTGTTCCGCATACTACCAAACACAGACTCTAGAACCTCTAGACTCTAGCTTATTATATACTTCACTTTGAACTGCTCTTAAGTCAACATCGCCAAAGCGGTTTACATTAGCCTGAGAATTATTACGTTTCGAAGATAGAGAAAGAAGCGAGTTGTACATTTTTCGAAAGACAACTAACTCAATGCAAATGTTTGTATTTAGATTCCAAATTAGTGAGAAAAAAAAAACAGGAAGCGGAAGGAAGAGACAACTAATTTTTCTTTTGCATGGCCTAACAAGGCATTTTACTCGCTCCATCCTTCCCTGATCCTGATGTTAAATAAGTTTAAAGCCGATAATTTCTCAGATGAAGCTTTGTCCCTAATACGATCGTATTTCAAAGATAGACTTAATAGAGTTGAATTAGGTGACAATGTCAGTGACTGGAAAACTTCTACTAGAGGCTGTCCTCAAGGGTCGTCCTTTGGTCCGCTGATG
>JAOCNB020074329.1:0-12379 GCA_026546465.2 Palythoa caribaeorum | reverse complement strand
TTAATGTCAAGTGGTGTCGATTACAGTGGGTGGCAATTGCATTTTCAATAACATTTCGGCAGGCGTTCCCTCACTCGGGAGGGTTGGGTTCTAAATCAGACGAAAAACAAAGCGAACGCCTGCTTCGCAGGCTATGTGCGTATCAAAGTTTTGCTCTATTTCAAAATCAATTTACAACGGAGACACCTCCGTCCCGTCCCTTCCGCGACTTAAAATTTAAGACCCGCCAATGTGACAAGCTTCATACACTCTGCAGGGGATGTCAGCTCATACTCGTTGACATCATCGTTGAGAACCAGTTGTAGTAGTGGTAGTGACAGCATCACCGACTCTGCTCGACATTCTAAAAGTAAAGATGGTGGCCGAATACAGTGTAACGGCCCGTTAGAAATCCTATCCGCGTTATTGAGTGATTACGTAATTGTTTGTATTTTCGTGTGATTATTTTCCTTGTTAATGATTAAATAGTGTAAACCGCGTGTACTTTAATTTAAGAATCATATTTCCGATCTCGCCCTCGACAAGACCAGTTAACCTTTGTATTATTTAAAGCCACGGCGATTATTTTCAACCCAGGATAGAGGTATGCTTAAATATATTCTGTTTTCGTTATTTTTATCTTTAGTTCCGTTTTAAGATTTAAGCCTTTAGCTAACCCTAAGTAATTATTTGGATCGCCTATTTTTAGTTTGTCATATTATACTCGCTTATCACAGTTGCTCAATCTACGCCGAAGACTAGAAGATCAAGACACAATTATCTACATTTCGTTACTTTGATTTCCGAATAATTATTCTCTATATTAACATTTAGCTACTCTATTTAGTCGATTGTAGCCAACTATATTTTTATCGTATTTTATTACAGTTTTTACGTGCTGGTATTACCGAATAAAGTATTAGAAAGCCAAATGGGCTCACACGTGGTCGTGCATGATCCTTATTATAAAGTTACGAAATCAGCATAGTACAAACCCCTGGTCAATTCGATCCCGAGCAATCGCCGGCCTTTACAGTAAAAACTCTCCACAAACCAACGAAATCTCGACTCGATTTGCACTATGAGAAGAACTTCATCAGCCCCGCATTTGCCAGAGACAAACAATGCTTTGTTTGACAAAACTGTTCCCGAGGGGGAGGGGGCATGGGACCTTGGCGAGCGCGCCAGACATTTAACAGCGAAAGGTAGAGAACATAAACTCGATTTAGCATTTAAAACCCTAAGGAGAGCCTTAAGAAACTGGAGAAAACATATTGAATCAACGGAAACTGCCTTAGCGGATTTTGCGAATACCGAAACCTTAAAGAAACAGCGTTCAAGGCTACAAGCGGCCTTTGAGGAGCTTTCCCAGGCTCACGATGGCGTGCTGGAAATCGCCATATCATCCGAAGCCAAAAAGGCAATTGACAATTTCGAAAGCTGGGAAGCATCAACTCGTGAAACCGTTAAGTCCATCAATCAAAGGTTGATAGAATTGAGATACGAAAAAAGCGAAATAAGCTCGGCGCTCTCTTGCCGAAGCCGCAGTGCGCGTAGTTTCTCGACGTGTAGTTCCGAATCTAAAAGGGCCGACATAGCAACAAAGGTTGCTAGACTTGGAGCAGAGCTCCAGTTTTTAGATCTCGAGAGAGAGAAAGCGACGGACCTAAAAAGGGTGAAGATAATGAAGGAATTAGCTGCCAGTAAGGCGGAAATGGAAACTGCGACAAAAATGGAAGAGGCTCAAGACCCTTGTTACGATATCTTGCAGCCTACTTATCTGCCTGATAACAGAGAGCGCATGAACGACTATTTGGAGTCACAGCTAAAATCTGTTTCCGAGCCCGTAGTTACCACAACATCAGTTTTGAATGAAACTCTACCACCTCCGATTCCACCTAATAACAGCTCTAAACCGTCCCTCAATTTAGCCCGTGACGCTACCTATGTGAGCGCGCCGCTTTCATTGTCAGCCCCTATTGACCAAACCTTTACATCGCTTTCGTTTAATCCGTCATCCTTCGCGCCCTTCACAAATGCAGCGTTAGCATCAAGCGCCGCCCTTCCCACCGTAATACCAACCCCATTACCTCAAGCACAACGAACACTAACTCAACTACCAATCAATATCAGTCTTCTGCGCCGTTCACGTTCCCCTTTACAAGCATAGTGAAGTCCCATACTCTGACTAATTTGTCGCATTCGCAGCACATTGTAAGTCAACCGCTTTCAGGAACAATGAAGCAATCATTCAATCCGACAGTTCCAAAATCGCCTGCCGCCCAGCCCCCGTTCTCGCCAGAGATACCATTGCCGACAAAAAACCCCCTCACGTCTCGAACGGTCGCAGATCACCCTCAGTTTGGTTATAACCCATTCACGAATTCGTACCCAGGCCACCAAATCGAGGTGAACACAGGAAACGAAACCACAGAGTTACCCTTCCAAAGAGACGACCGTGAGCCCAACTCCTTGTCCCGTCTCGCCGACCTTCTCACTGAAAGGCAAGGCAAGGACAAGCTGCCGCTGCCAGAACCCGACATTTTTCGCGGTGACATCATGCAGTTTCCAAAATGGATAAAATCCTTTGAGACGATCGTGGAAGGCCAGACCAAGAAAAACACTGACCGCCTGTTCTACATAGGCAAATATACGGCGGGAGAAGCTAAGGAAGCTGTAAATGGTTATCTGTGTCAAGACAACCCCAACGCCTACCAAGAGGCAAAGGCTGTGCTACGCAAACGATTCGGTAATCCTTTCCTTGTCGCTGAGTCCTACAAGAAGAAATTAAACGACTGGCCTAAGATAGCAAACAACGATGGACCTGCACTCCGCAAGTTCTCCGACTTCTTAAACCAAACCTTGTCCGCTATGAAGTCGATTGCGTACCTAAATAGCCTAAACGATCCGACAGAAAATCAGCGCATGGTAAAGAAGCTTCCCACATATGCAATCAACCGCTGGAGTCGCGAGGTAGACAAGCGAATCTGTGGCGATGAGAATCCTGTAACAGCACAGATCCAAGTGCAAGACTGCCGCTATCCCACATTTGCAGAATTCTGCCAGTTTGTGGAAAAGGAGGCAAGAATAGCGTGTAACCCCGTCATCCCAGCGAACCTTGGTGTGCCAAAGACAAGGGAAGAACGGCGCTTGGGAGCTGAAACAAAGACCAGAAGTGCAGGATCCTTTAAAACCGGCGCGGAAGAACGATCAAGCTCCAAAAGGGAAGATAACCCGCCAAGGTTAGTAAAGTGCATTTTCTGCAAAGGGGCACATAGCCTCAACGACTGCAAAAACTTTATTGACATACCGATTGCTGACCGACGCAACTTCATTATAACTAAGCGCTTATGTTGGGGGTGTCTCAGGTTCGGACACAACAACAAAGACTGCCTCAGGCGGAAAACCTGCAAAACCTGTGGCGGTTCACATCCGACCCCCCTTCACGGAGATAAGCCCCCTACGAAAGAAAAGTCATCCCCTGCAAAGGAAACCCAAGAAAGTAAGGTTGCCAATACCTCAGAAACTTCCACATCTCACCGTATAACAGTCTCGAGTACACCAGTTAGACACAAGGAAATCTCGCAGTCCATGATAGTACCTGTCTGGCTATATCATGAGTCAGATCAAGAGAGAAGGGTCATGGTGTACGCACTCCTGGATGAGCAATCAGATGCATGCTTCGTATCCGATTCTACGATAGAAAGACTTGATATCGCAGGACAAGAAATTAAACTGAAAATATCAACAGTGTTAGCTGAGGAGACAGTCCAGTGTAACAGAATCTCAGGCCTTATGGTAAGCCCCGTAAGAGACGATGTTAAAATCGCACTTCCCAAAACCTACACCAGGAGAGCCATTCCGGCATGTCGTGAGCAAATCCCCAACCCTGAAACAGCGCGACAGTGGTCCCATTTAGAAGCCATCGCCAATGAGCTAATGTCGCCCCAAGATAACTTAGAGGTCGGGCTGCTTATTGGATCGAACTGCCCCCGTGCGATTAAGCCGCGGGAGGTCATCCCAGGAGACGACGACGATCCATACGCTATTAGAACTTCCCTGGGATGGGGAATCGTTGGAAGAGTCTCCGTGAACTACGACGACGATGATCCAGTAAGTGTAAACAAAATCGTATCCAACTGCATTACACAAAAATGGTGTTTCGCCATCAGAACCCGTGCCAAGGAAATTATAAATCCATTTCAAGTTAATGCTATGTTCGAAATGGACTTCACCGGGAGTAATAGCACTCACCAACCGTTATCGCACCAAGATAGAATCTTCATGCAAAAGGTCAAAGAGAGCATCCAACAACGCTCGGACGGCCATTACGAAATACCCCTTCCACTAAAGAGTGATACAGTGAGACTTCCCAACAATAAGAGTCAAGCCCTAAGTCGCCTCGGCAGACTACGAGTCAAAATGCAAAGAGAAACGAAGTTCAAGGAAGACTACGTTAAGTTTATGTCCGACATAATTACCAGCGGGTATGCAGAACAAGGCAATTGAATGTATTCAAAGAAAAAACCCTGTTTCACGAAACATTCTTTGATAAAGTTCCACACACGCTTACTTATAACATTGAATCAGAAACCAGTTACACAAGGCATCCATACAAACTGGACAATTAAAATGTAAATAAGATAACTTAACGAAAAATAACCTTACGTACTGGTAGCGTTGACTGATTGAACGTAGTTTATATAATAACCAAGTTATTCTCCCAGTTTGATTGGTTCTCGCCTATGATCTATTAGAGGACAGACCCACAATTAACGTCACCATTACTGAAAATTTTTAGTTTTTTATTATATAAAACAAATAGATTCCATGATTTTGTGCGTCTGTTCAGTAATAAATCATAGAGGACGTCAATCTGTGGTAAGAACATCGGCTATCGCCTCCGGCATGTGCCACTTTTTTGTTCTTACCACAGTTTGACGTCCTCCATGATCTAATACTGAACAGACACACGCGAACATGGAATCTATTTGTTAAAGAGACATTTTAAGCCGTCCTCTGTGCTTAAGGTCCCTGATAGTGAAGGGTGACCGATCTCAGTAATTAACTTGTGTTTGAATTTACATCGTTCATCTTCGTTCTTTACCAAAAACTCTCCTCATTCGTAAGCGCTTCAAGGGGCCTCTCGTCAGCTTTCGCTGTGCTTTTGCTTGGGCGGTAAATATCAGAAGTAATGTAAAAATTCTAAACACAATTACAAAGTGATTTACTGCGTATCACAGTAAAAGTCTCCGGTAACTAAATGTAAATTTATTTGTCTATCTGTTAGAAACTCGTTTGTGCTTGAATGAAGTTGATCATCCTCACTTAAGTTTGACAGTATGATTAAAACTTGGTTAAAGAACGAACCATATTTTATAAAAAGTGAAGAGCAAAACTTCATAAAATATTTTAAAAACGGCGAACATTTTCGGTCTAATTATAAGTGATCATCGTCAAGCTAATTGAATAACTAAAAAGAAAATAGATTTAAATGCATGTTTCGGAGCAAAAGGTTCCTTTTCTAGGCTACACCCTCTGGGACCCATTTTATCTTAAACAAAAAATTGAAAATTGAAAAACTTATATACAATTCAACTTGTCCCGGTTTGAGTTGGTTCGTAGGTTGGACTCTCTATTACGTACAAAAATAGTAATCTCGTCCCTCGAGGTCCGTAATGGACGAAACTGTTTTAAAAATATCTCAGCATTTTACTTGAATCCAGTGTGTAAAAGTGAATTTAATATATTTCTTATAACAATTATTAATATTTACAATGAAGCTAGTGTCGATGATTCTTTTAGTTTCGTTGACAGGCAGCGCGTCCAGTTTCTGGTTTCTTGATATGCAACTGCCAACAGCACATAACAATTAATATTTTTGTAAAAGGTTTGATTTATCTCATTTACAATCCTCATTCGTGTGACATGTATTGGCATATCCAATCAAAACAGAAAACCAAAATTAGGGATGGAAATTAAAATTCACAAAACCACGGTGGATGTGTTTTCAAGTATCAGCTTGATAAGAGTAAATGGAAGGGAAGATTATGAAAGTTTTGAAGGTGCCGAGTACGTGATTTCTTTATGCTCAGTTGTGATAACTGTTTCAATAATAAAACAACAACCATATGTGGAATGTTTTTTCGAAGATATTTAATTTCGTCTAATTTCTTTAGTCGTAGTGCTTGATCGTTTATAGTGGGCAGGCATTCACGACCTCGCGACTTTCAGACATTACCCCAAACACTTTTATGCATGTGCTTGTTGAAAAATGAACCAATACCACTGCATCACTAATTTATTCAAATCTGAATCGCTTTGCTTTCTCCTTAACATAATTCAATACGTTTTCATTTTTGCGTCGAACAGTTTATAGGGGGCATCTTAAAAAGCATTTGCTACCAACAATACTCCCCGGCTAGATGGTTCATGTAAACCCAAACTTAATCAACATCCTCAAAACCAAGCTGTCCTTGCTAAGCCGGGTAGTGTATGGGAGCGGCCCAACCCAAGAATCTGGCAAATAAAGACAGTTTTATGTGACACCTGTAAATGCTATTTCTTCCAAATAGAACGCAGTGAATGGCAAGCAAATTCCATTCCACGTGATTATAACCACTGGAAGAAAACACACATTCAAAAATGGTTGCTCGAAGATGTAGAAATTGCCGAAGAATATGTTGATATACTCCTAAATGGTGGTCTCACAAAAAGAAGCCTAACAAGATATTTAAAGGAGAGAGCTGCTTTTGAGGAAGAATTCAGAGATGTGCCACGTTCAATCAGACGTAATATAATAGACGCATGGAGAGAAATAGTTGAGGATAAGGTTTCCGTAAACAGACAAGAAGAAACAGACAAGGAACCAGTCTCGGGCGACAAAAAGAGAAAAAGTCTGCTACCAACTCACTCGAAGTATGGAAAAACGTATATCCCTTATCAGGGAAGTTTGACTCCACTAACTGAGCAGGGTGAAACCAATCAACCTAAAAACAACGTACACGAAGGTAAATTACAGAGTGCAGCTGGATATGGAAAACCATCGGAAGATCATTTAACACCTTCTAAGGAAGACAGTCCAACTCACGATTTGCCTGAAATTTTTCGAGCATTCGATACTGATGAAAATTGCAGTTACCGTAGAAATTGTCAATTTTTGCCAGAAACAGGTCCCGACGATCTACTTACTCCTTGTCACGAATATAAGGCATTTCAAAGTCAAACAGCTTTTGCAGTCACAAAACAAATAAACTTCACCAAATATCTAGTAAAATTTGCCTGTTCCTGTTTAAACGAACGAACAAACGGAACAATTCATTTTGGTGTTGGAGATGACATAGAAAAGGATGACGAAGGATATTCCAAGTATAAACATGGAGAAGTGTTGGGGATCCCTATAGATGCCGAAAAAGGCCGTCAAATGATATATAAATGGACACAAACGGCAATTGACAAATGCTTTAAAGTCTGCGGCGCCAACGGAAAAGCGGTACCTAACTTGGAACATGACTTATCGAAATGTATTCGTCGACCAAAATTTATCCCGGTCGAGTCACCAAATGAGCGCAACTTGTTTGTAGTTGAAATTGACATTGTTTCTGAGTCTTCCATATGCTCCGACTATCACTTTAAAGTGTCACCTCCCACTTCAACTAATAAGAGCGGTAAAGTTAATTTTTCTGAAAACAAGTATCAAGTTTACCGACGCGTTGGCTCTTCTTGTAAGCCCGTTGGAAAAGAACAGTTAAGGTCGTTTGTATTAAGTGAAGTTCAAAAACTGAATAAGCTGCGAGGAGAAATTGAAGAGAGGAGATCTTATAAAAAGGTCCAAAAAGAAGAACTGTTAGGAAACGAAAAGAAATTAACTAGCTTTTTGTTAAACGGACATCGAGGTATTAACGATCTATACCCCATCGTCGTTTGCAGTAGGCAGGACGATAAATCTAATACTGCACAAGATTTATCATTTGTAGCACAACTGGATTGTACAGTTGTTTTTGATTTTGATGTCGATTCGGAAAAGGATGGATTATCCAAAGTGTGCAAATCTAGCTTTAATCAACAAAAAGTAAAAAAATGCATTCGGTTATACGATATTGACAATGATGTATTCACATCAAATAACAGCACTGATAAATTTTGTGAGAATCTTAATTTCAAGAAGGATGTAGTATGGGTCTATCCAAACGGGCATTCCAAATATGATAGCAGTGGAAACTGTGCTCAGCCAGCTACTGCCATGTCGCTTTCGGAATGGACAGAGAAAAGAAGTCGCAAAATGAGTGACGCAATTTTTATGCTATCAAATCCTGGTGTCATACCCGAAGGAAGAGCTTCAATAATGTGCATATTAATGCAACATGATCAAGAGCAAATGAAAATTGTATGCGAATGCATTCGTAGCCTAATCACTCGTTTTAAGATGGAAAATATGTTTTTTATCATCAGCAATAAACGCATAAAAGAACTTTTTTTCCGTCTTATAGGTGTTGGAGACAGATATCCAAGGAACAGTTTAGAAAAAAGAGTCATTGTCGGAATGCCTTGGTCACAAGTCAGCAAAGCAATTGCTTATTTGCGGGGTTATCTCCCAAGTAACGACTGTGTTGTCCGCTTTTCTAACGGCGGTTTGTGCGAAATTGATATAGATACACAACGTGAACTTGAAAACTGTGCTATCGTAAGTATTATGCAATGCAGTGACAAAAACCTGCAAAGCAATAAACAGTTCCGCCAGGAAGAAGAGAAAAAATTTTTTAACGGGGAAAAAGTTAGCTGGTGGAATTTTTTCTTTCCAGGACAAGTTTGTAGAAGAGACTTAGTTGACGATTACTACTACCGAATATATCGCGCGGCATTCCAACCGAGTGAAGAATATGTTTATCAAATTAAGCTTAGACAGGAAAGAGGAACTGGAAGAACCACAGTTGCCAGAAACCTTCTTTGGGATCTTAGAAAACACTTCAGATGTGTTGAAATAACAAATCTTGACAAAGAAGCAACCTATGAAACAGCAGGGCAAATTGTTGACCTTTTTTTATATGGAGAAAATGATCCAAATAAATGTTTACCTGTGCTAGCTCTTCTAGATCTCGACTCTGAAGAAGAGGTTGTAAATGAGTTAAAAAATGATTTTGAAGAACTTTTCCGTGGAAAGGGGGCTAGAACACCGGCTTGTATTCTTCTTCACTGCTTATCGGAATATCCACCAAACGAATCTGATTTGAAACAGGAACTTTCTCAAAAAGAACTCCAGTGGTTTGAAGATAAAGAAAAGGAGATGCAACAGTCAATAACAACACTTAAGAGAAGTAAAGAAAAGCCCGACTTAACTCTTGAGAAATCAATAAATACAATGCTAGGATTTCAGGTACTTAGAAACAACTTCAACTATGGCCGAATTAGAGAAATCGTGTGTGGTCTTGCAAAAAAAGCGACACCTCAAGAAAATGATTTGCTCCAATTTTTGGCTCTCATACAAATGTACGTTAACGAATGCATACCAGTACCATGCTGTGACAATATGATGAGACCTCAATGGGAAAGGCAGATGAGTAAGGAGTTTGAGCAATTAACAGTCTGGTATCGCGGAACCTCCACGTCTAATCAAAAAATAATCAGCGGCGTGACATATCTTACAACCCGCCATTATTTTGTAAGTAAAGCCCTGCTAGAACGTGAAAAGCTATCGCAAGTAACTTTGAACTTTCTAACTTCCAACTTACTTAAATCTGGTTCGCATTCGCGCAAGATTTTGTGTCAGGCAACAATGACTATGATGAAACAAAGAAGAGAAACCATCGACAAACAGCACTTACAAACTTCAAAGCAACAGTTTTCCGAGCTCATAACTGATATTGTGGATAGGGAGGATCCATTGATTGCAGCAGACATATTGCAAGACTGTTTTGACATTCTGAAAGATTTCGATACAGTTGATCCTTTTCTTCTTCAACAAGCAGCAAGAGTTTATTATCTAAAAATTTTTGATTTTGACGAGGCCTTGAAGATCGCGGAGAAAGCGATAAGTTTCAAAAAGACAAATTCTTATTTGCTTGATACTAAAGGACAGGTTTTCAAGGAAAAACTAAAAAACGACTTTCCAACTAACCACGGGTGCTGGTCCGTCAAAGATGGTGGTCGGATAATAGAGCTTGCCTTTAAAGCCCTAGACGTATTCCACGAGTCTTTAAGAGCTGCAAAGGAGGAATATGAGACAGCACCTCCAACAGCAAGAAAAAGACAAAGACTAAATGATTCAGGATTTTACGGAAGTTTTTATGTTTCATGCGATCTTGTCGAACGACTTTTACAGGTTGAAGAATTTACTAACGAAACTGTAAGAATGTACTTGTTAGATCCCAATTTTATTCCACCTAACGTTCGTATTCCTTGGCATAACTACCACGCTCGTATAAAGCGACTGCAACCGGCTGTCAATTGGCTCATGGACGGATTAGCGGACCAATTGCTCAACGTAAATCTTTTCGAAGAGATGCTGACCACAATTGATATGCGCAACAAGAGCTACAACGACATGAAGATTAAGTATAAGAAGTATTTTGGAACTTTACCTCCGGTCATTTCTAAAAAATTTGACGTACCTAATCAGATTCCAGATGCTTGTGAAGAACGTAGGCAGAAAATAAGAACTACAGCAATCATTGTCTGCTCAAAAACAGGAGAGCAGATTCACGACAGTAGATCATCTGCTAAGGTTCTCGGATTTGGGAGTGTTTTTGACTTATTCCAGTGGTTCTGGTTTTTTTATGGAAAAAAAGATGAAGTCAGTTCTTTTGCAATCAAGCATTTAGCTGAAGCCAAGAAAGAACTAAAACTAAACACACCAAAATGCAAGTACGATCTTCAGATGCTCATCTACCTGAATCTTCTGCTTGCAAACTTTGAAGTTAAAGGGACAGATACGTTAGATTTCTACAAGGAAACATTTGATTATTGTAAGGAATATTTTGATAAATCAAAAGAAGACGAAAGTTTGTATCCAACAACTCTGATAGTTATGTTGATGTGGCCAAGAGAAAATATGCCATGTGATTACAGTAATTCTTTATTCGTGGAAGCGTTGGAACGCCTGAAAGCAATTAGAAGTGTGGATGCAATAAAAGACACGGTGCAGTTTTATCTTGGGAAAGGTAAGGGCCTTCAAGCTTTCATACATGCAAAAAAACTATCGCATAGCAGTAACTACAGGTTAGACCGCGATCGTTTTTGGACGGAGAAGATTGTCCAGGAAAAAGTCTGCAGAGTCCGAGGATTCTCCAACCAGGTGACCAAAATTCTTGCCAACAACGTTTGTAACAAAAGGGAACCTATTTTAGTTCACTGTAAGAAACCTCTGGAACGATTTTCTCAGGAAGAGGGGACTTTCGTCCTTGGTTTCAGAAAATCTGGCCCTATAGCTTTTGACTGGCAAGAGATAAATAAAAACTGCCCCAAACGAAAGCCACAAGAAACCGCTAAACGGCCGTGTACATCATAAGCACAAGATCAAAGAAATTTAAGGATGTAAAATCTTAAATTTTTATTTGATGATAACTTGGTAACATTTCAGCTGCAAAGAAGTAATCTGTTTCGTAAATATTTTATACAAAGTCTACATTTAGCAGCTTTGTGCTTGTTGTTCTAGTAATAACTAGTAGTAGTAGTAGTAATAGTAATAGTAGAAGAAGAAATAGTAATAGAATAATAGTAATAGTATTAGTGATAGTAATAGTAATAGTAAGAGTAATAGCAATAGTATAATAGCAATAATATAATAGCAATAATATAATAGTAGTTGTAATAGTAATACTAACAGTAGCAGTGATAGCAATAGCAACAGCAATACTAGTAATAACAATAGCAGCAACAACAATAGTAACAGCAATAGTATTAGCCAAAGCGACTGTAAAATTAATAGCAACAGCAATAGCAAACAACTATCCCCCGAATGGGAGTTGAATAGTGAGTAATTATTCACCAAAGTGGAGGTGAATATACTTGACTTTCACCAACACTGAGGTGAATGATTACATTATTATATACCCAATCAGTGAATCAGTGAGAAACGTGCTTTTAATTTTTTTTTTCATCCAGAGGCAAGCCGTCGCGCGCGCATATTGCAAGACGCACGAGACTTGTTGTTCATGAATCAAACAGTTATTAAAACCTATCTCGAAATACGTACACACCAAATTTTGTTGACTTTTTTGTCTTTTTGGAAACTGCTGCATTATTTATTTCTAAAATTTCAGCTTCGCTGACACCTTTTGGAAACCCCGACGCCATCTTGTTTTTCCCGATCGCTAATCAGTGAATATCCTGGATATTCACTTGTTAGGGAACCAATCAGAGCTCGCGAAAAAAACTACTCGCTGGTTGGGTATATGATAATGAT
>JAOCNB020074271.1:0-12379 GCA_026546465.2 Palythoa caribaeorum | reverse complement strand
AGCCCAATATGAATAATTACCTCGTAAATAATAGGCATTGCATTCCAGTGACACTTCTCACACTTTGTCTTGTTTGCATGTTTTTATTTAAAAAATTCTCATGCTCGATTGAGAAGTCATATCAAAAACTTGCACTTCGTGTTTGATCACTCGTTCCAAACCGACATGGAAAACAATAAAGCCCTCGGGGTTTCGCCCCTTGCGACTTCATTATTTTCTCAGTGTTTGGAACGGGTGATCAAACACTCGTGCTCGTTTTTGAGATATCACATCAAAGTTAGCAAACTTGTCAAGGCCATGAGTTCTCATATGTTGCCCAATTACTGAATTTCGATGCGCATGAGTGAACATTATAGCGTTTGCGCCGAAACGTCCTTTTCAAAACTTTCTTAATGGTTTTAAGACATTTTTAGCGTTGAACTCTAGTGTTAAATACCTTCTTACCACTGAAGTTTTTAGAATTCTTTGAATTCTAGGCGATGCGACATTCACTTAAACCAAAGGAGACCTTCGAATGAAATTGTTTTTCACAGTTTTCAGAGTTTTAAATTTTGTCTTTTTCTCAAGTTATATTGCTAAAAACACTCACAATGTTAAAATAGATAATTCCGTTATGCATACAAATAGAGCTCTAGAGGTTAGTTCGACAGGCTCCTCACCTCTGATTAAACAAGAGACAATGAGAGGACTAATGCAACAAGCGCGGATTGGCAACTCTGGCAACGCAGCATCTCCCAAAAAGACATAGTGTTTAGACAATCCCATTCGATTCAATCTGATTTTGAAATCCTCATCCTTGTGGAGATTAAATCTTAAGATAAAAGTTTTACCAAGTAAGTAAAGCGAATCGTAAAACAAACTTGGTCGTGATGCTAACAACAGAAAACAAGTCAAATTAAGGTACAATTTTAAAGTAGTGCCTTACAGAATTTTAACAATGTTTTTCAGAACTGACGAAAGTTTGTTTGGTTGAAAGCAAGATGAAATCAGGAACAGTATTTCTGTTGTTGGGTGTGATTGGTGTAGCTTCTGCGGCCAAAGGTAAGCAAGCAAATCCATCACTGAATATTGTAACACAATCACTTTCCTTAGGTCTTCACCTTCATGTGCTTTTTAATGTGGTTTCTTGTTTGTCTTTTCAATTTCAGAGTAATTTTAGTTATTCTTCTCTGAATCTGACAGATTTTTCTATTGGTTTTGATTGGATTTCGCTATTTCCAAGTAGCTGAAAATAAAAAAGCTAACAGTGTACACGATGTAAAAACCTTTTACGATAATAATGGTTGCTTTAAGACGTAGTTCACCACAAAAAAGCATTTCCAAATAACCGTTATGCATAATGTATAGCTTTATACAGAATACTGAACGTAGTTCCTAAGTTAAACTTTGTCAGTTTATATTTGTCTAGTGGGAGCAAAACGTAATTCTTACGATATCTAGATCTCGGAACTCTGCTCAAAATTTCTGTAAATTAGCGCCTGCGCGCGTACCACATGAGAGTCAATAAACCTTAACAGCGTAAATTAAACATGAAACAGATGCTTGTCAGAATATCGAAATTGCTATATGTGGGAGTTTTATTATTTTAGGTAACTGAACGGGGTCGAATCTAAGGCCCTGTCCTTACTAATACGTTTTCGAAAAACTCTGTTTTCAGTTTCATAAAAAGACATAAAAAGTTTTACGTCCACAATATTGTTAAGCGTGTTCGACCATCCATATGCACAGCACCACTTAACGGATAAGAAAAATACGTTTTTGTCACCAGGCTTTGCACGAACGTCTTTTTTTACGCTGCGAATGCTCAAAAAGAGCAGTGACGTAAGCGTTTTTGAAAACCTTTGTTTTGCCAATAATGATTCTACCCGTAATTTTCATCACCTAATCTATAACATTATCATGTCTGATTTTATAATACTCTTTGAAATATAAAAGTGAAGGTAATTTTCGAAAAAGGATTCGCATTTTAAATTTAGGTTCTTGACAATGACACAGGAAAGAATTACAGCAGATGTCAAATAGTTTTATCCTTACTAAAATCTATGCTATAATTGCATATGTGATCACGTGATCATGCGACTTTGAGTTAAATTTGAAGTTTGTTTGCACAAGTGGTTTTTCAAAAAAGTATTAAAAAGTGTCGGTAGGGAAAATGCCATTTGAGCTTGAAAACGAGTACAAATAAATTACAATTTAAAAGCATTAACGTTGTACTTGATCAGGTTTTTATAAAAATACTTGGAGAAATTCCTAGAAATTTCATTTGGTTGCGAATACAAATCTGCTCTGTACGCTAGCTATTTTATTTTTTTATCAGGCTTTAAAAATTCTGTCAACAAAGACGGCAGCTGGTTGGTTCTTCAAACATTAGCCAATCACAGCTCTCTAGTCTCTTCGTTTCGTCAGTTTTCTTGCACTGGTTATGCTAAAATCTGCACTCACTGATCATAGTTTTTTAAATTTTTCATATATGTTATTTTTACACAATTAATCTGAATATATTTACTTCCCTTTCAGAATGGGGCTACGGTAAAACCACAGATGACGGTACGAAAACTGTTTTAATCAATTTATAATCAATCAAAATTAGTATATTGTATGATTTGTAGCGACATATGACGCCAAAAACTGCATGAACACTTACCGAGGCGTACAATTTTTGATGCATCCTAGAATTATTGAATCGATGTGATACTAAACTTTAACTACCAGCTGTTCAAGATGTATAGACGCTAAAATGAGATTATTTTGGCACGCCACCGTGAACCTCTTTCATAACTGGTATACATCCTAGCAGTCTTTTGTTTGTATATATTGAAACCAGCCTTTCTTAAGCTTCGTTCTTGCGTTAAAATATCAAAATGGTATGTTACTCCAAGCGAGGCGAGTGAGGCAAACTAGAATAACCTCAAGACAAATGAAACTTAAAAGGCCATCCAATTATGAAAGAGGTATATTCTTGAAAGTCTTGTTGAGAGTAGTGAATACAGGACAACAAAAAAGGTGAGTACACGACATCTCTAAGTGTAGCTGGTGCTCTGTTATGACCCGTGACATATAGTATAGGTGTTGACAGACTTAGGTTGTGTGACAGACTAATATTGTGTGATAGGTCCAGGTTTTGACCGGACCCAGGTGGTATTATACCCAGATTATGTGACAGACAATGGTGGTGACAGACCAAGGTTGTCTGACAGTCTCAGGTTGTGTGACACACCCAGGTAGCGACAGTTCCAGTTGTGACAGGCCAAGGTTATGTGACGGAGCCAAGTTGTGTGACAGACCTAGCTGGTGTGGCACATCCAGGTGGTGAGAGGCCTACGGAACTGCTTTCTGAATTACTAATCATTACGAAGACCTAAAATGAAGACAAAATAAAAACGAATGATTGAATAAGTTCAATCAAAAACTCAACATGACGTTTATACGTCGAGATGACTTTTTGATTTAATATATTTTAGTTTTTCTACTCAGTATCGTCAACCAACGTTTTAACTCCGACGTAAGTGTGATTATATTTAAAACTATTTAAAAAAGATTAGATAAACAGTTTTGTTCGGTTGCTGTATCTCTATTTAACGATTATTAGATACTGGTAATGTTTATATTTGATAAAATTTCAACTTATTAATTTTGTTAATGTAAGATGGCCGTTTGGCTTCTCAGTTCGTTATTTGTTGATTAACACGTGATCTTTGCTTATTTAATAATAATTTAGCGTCGGAAAATTAGTTCAAAGAATAAATAAATGCGTCTTCTGCGCCTCGAAACTTTTTATCTGCCGTACTTTCTATAAGAAAACTAAAGTTCGTACTTATTTTTAACTTGTTTCAGCTTCTATCATCTATAGTACATGTATAAATCAAATACAAAATAAATATCATTTCGAAGTACCTTGATACAAGTTAGAACTCGTATTGTATATGAATCAGTATCTTATCCGCATTTCAAATATCACATGTTCTTTATTTTGTAGCTTACGGTCCAAAGGACTGGGTAAAAGTAAATCCTATTTGCGGTGGGAAGGCGCAGAGTCCAATTAGTTTGTACTCTTGTCGTATTAGTAAGTCCCTGCCACCACTGAAAGCTAAACTGGACTCCGGAGATGACAGAGATGATAGAGATGATAGAGATGAAAGAGATGATGGTGATGATGATGGTATCGACGGAACACTTGCTAACAATGGACATTCTCCTACAATGAGCATTGATAAATCCAAAGGTAAAAACGTTAAAAGTTGGCTTGTTTCGATGTGGACTGTTAGTATCGTGTTTTAAATTACACATGAGCAACCATTCTAACGCCTTAGTTTCAGCTTTAGAATTATTATTTGAATTATAAGAACTATTTAATATTTATTATATAGGCGCAGTGTAACTCATACCGGAAGGCAACGAGTCTGGAGTCAAGGAATGGGCCGTGCTCCGTTTCATTGTTTTAACTGTTTATTCGTTCATCAATAGACGCGTTGTCGAGGCACTATTTATCGCAGTCACCAATCCGGAACTTAATAAAAAGTATACAATCTTATGAACTAATTTTTTTCCCAAAGGGAATCGGGATGACTTAATTTATGCTAAGTTTTATATATTTTAACAAAGACGCGGCAGTTTTTATTTAGTTTTTAACTCTTAAGATGATCTGTAAGATCGGAAACGTTTAGTTTTTGAATATTATTACATCTGCTAGTTTTACCTATATTTATACAACAGATATCATACTGATTTTGCAACTTTTTGAATAATATAAATATAGGCTTTCTGACACAATTTGGAAGACGGGAATGAGCAGAAATGCTTTAGGGTGTGTTTACATGATACCGGATCAAGTTTCAATCCGGAATGAACTTGCTCCGATTTCTTCATTCTCCTTCTTGAAGCTCTGCATTTGAGTGCACAGTGTTAACATGACTCCGGAACGAAAGTGAAGTCATTCCGGATTGGGTTCGCACAGGGGTTTCGTTCCAGATCGAAACTTTCATTCCAGTGCGAGATCCTATTCCGGAATCATATAAACAGAGATCGAAGTTCATTCCGGAACAAGTCCAGTCTTATCCCCGGAGCCTTCGATTGTTTGGTCAGCGGGGCGCTGCCTAGCCCATGCACATCTTGAGGTACAAATCCTAGATGGCGACCAAAAATGTGCACGTGTGCCGACCTGAAACAATGCAGGTTTGCCATTTTCGATTCCACCATGCAAACGTAGAATTAAATCCAGTTCGATCCGGAACGAAACTCGATCCGGTGTCATGTAAACACAGCCTAGGTCATATCAAGAATTTCCCGCCGTTCGACGAAGCTCACGTCGTGCGGGTCGTCATTTGGCAGAACAATGACAATGTTTTCCGTTTTCACTGTAGAATCAGTCGAAAAATTCAAAGAAAGCCAGAAAAGCACTGAGCCGTCTTTCTATGGCATGGAGATATTAATTCACAGAATGATTGAAAATAGACAAAGTTTGGCAGCAATCATTGTCGATGTTTCAAGAAGCTTTATTCATGGTGATCAAACATTGCCACAAGAAACTGTCACAATAATTGTATGGCAGCCTTAATCAGTCGCCTACCCTCCAGAGTGCAGAAAACACGGAGAAGAACCAACGAGAAACACAGAAATACAAGTGAATTAAAGTTCTGTTGAGTCAGAGGACTCACCCAATTTTTAACTAAACATTTTGAAATATTGACATCGCTTCGGATTGCCCGACATTTCATTGTTCTTTCATTGTATCATATCATTCGCTACATTGATGACTATTTCTGTTATTTCAGTCTTTTTTATTTCAGGTTGTGTTTAAAACGAAATCTTCCAAATTAAAATAGCTAAGTTGACATTTTCAGTGCTGGTATATCTTCGCAAATGTTGTTTGAATTAATCTACTGAATATTTTCCATGTTTAAGCTTGTTGTGTTAAAATCTCTATTCCTTTTCCACTCAAATGTAAACATCCATGTCTAATATATCCGCAGTGCATTCTATCTTTGTCGCACCACAAGCTAAAAAAACATTTTCGAAAAAATACTAATACAAACTGAACCATGATAACTCTGTGATATCTTATCATTTAAAAATCAAACAGCTCCTGTAAACAAAGGCAAAATCGATTAATAAATTGGTTAGTATAGTTGACCAGCCTCGTTCCCATGTTGGGACGTAATGATGTTGTTAAAAAGTCTCTTTTATGAGGGGGGCTTTTGATAGGGTTTTAAAAACTGGGAAGCCAACATTTTCGGGTTTGATGTTTTTTATACGGTTTTCGGATTTGATCAAAATTGATTTCGGTTTTTGGTAAATTTTTGTGCGGTTTTGCGGTTTTTAGTATACCCAAACGCCTAACCCCCCAACCTTTATTTCGTAACTGGTACCACTCGAATCCTATAACTACCTGGCGTTGTTTAGGAGGTCTCATTGAACAGTAAGGCCTGTTTCAAACGCCGTGCTACAGTCGTGCTATAAGCTAGCTTGACTCTGGCTCGAATGTGGCACGACTTTGGTTCGACTTGGTTCAGTTTAGACGTCGAACTACAGTCGAACTTTGCCTTTGTGCAAAATGGCGGACAGGACAATGATTATGTTTTTGCGCCAAGTAATTGCTGCAAGAAGAAGGAGGAACAATTAATTTATATATAATTTATGAAATTCCTCTGGCTCGAGTTTAGCACGGCGTCTGAAACCAACCCGAGCTAAAGTCGTGTAGCACGGGTTAGTTAGTCGTGCTACACGACTATGGCGCGACTTGGTTTCAAACGCTGTGCTAAAGTCGTGCCAAAGTCGACTTTTCTAAGTTCAGTTGAGCTTAGCACGACTGTAGCACGGCGTTTGAAACAGGCCTAAGCCGGCGTCAAACCTTTGCTGTGAGGCCAATTTGCCGGCCACAGCTCCCCGACAAAATTGTAGCAAGCTACTGCCAAAGTGAGACATAGTGGAATTGGATCAATGACGCACAAGCTAAAATCGACATTTAATTTTATTGATTTGATCAATTGATTTCAATATTCGAAATACCCTTATGACCAGAATAATTGATTAAGTTGTAGTTTAGTGTTTCGTATTTGTTCTTATACAAAGTAGCGTCTTACACAGCCGTTGTTGCTTTGAAGATTCTCATATTAAAAGGTGTAATGTTTCTATACTATCTTAATTTTGTCAGTGACAGTTGACGTTTGATTCCTACAGTAACCAACGTATTCTATCAAAAACACGTAGTTTTATGAAAACATAGCAGGTGTATTATTTTAATTTAAAAGCTCCATGCTCGGCAGTTGTAGACTTAGAAACGTCTATTACCAGTGCGCCTGGATGTGTAAGTGTATATGGAGTGTTAATGTTATATGTCAGAAATTTGGCTTGTGCATCTACATGTTAAAAAACCAAAGGTTCATAAAACATGACAGAATTTGCATGTGTTAGCGACAAGCCAACCATGTCAAATTATAACTAGTGCGGATGTAATGACAATTTCTGACGTTTTTGAGATATTTCTATTTACACAGTTAGATATGAACTCTTAAGTTTTTCCGGTGTTTGACATACAATGAGATAAGACTGACTGAACCGGTGAAATTAGAAGTTACTGAACAAACACTGTTGCGGTTTAAAAGTCGTTTCTGACCTGCAGATCTGTTCATATCGCTGGAGTTACGCATGGGTGGTGCTACAATTTGGCAATAATAACGAAACTCAAGAAAGGTAAATGAACATAATCTAAATTGTCAAAACAAAAACCTGTAGTTATAGTAGGAGAACGCATTCAAAAACGTTTTACGTGCTATTTATCACTTCAAGAAAGCAATTTGTCGGCAAAATCGTTTTGTTTGATTTTAGGCAGAATATGTAACTACAAGAGCTGAATTATGACTGAAAGATTTTTCTTTTTTATAAACGACCAGCTCTGGGTCCGGTTGTTAAAAACCTGATTGATAACCCAGGGTTATACGCTTTTTTTTATAAGAACTACTAAATTTTGACGAGGCTCATTGTTCTTAATTTTTTGACGATTTCAGCCTCAATTTGTTCTTAATTTGTTCTTATATCTGCGAGCGGTTTTTATTGAAGAATAAACAAAATAAAAGAAGGTATTGGAAAATGAAACGCCTTGCACCACGCATGTATTGTACGGCTGAATTTAGAGGCGAACAACCTTCATTGTTTGTTGAGCAGTCATTACATTACAACTTTCTAACACAAAAACTTTCCTAGTTATGAAGCCTCAGCCTGAGCTTGTTCTTAAATTTTGGCAAGTGTGAGACTCATTGTTCTTATAAAAAAAGCGTGTATATTCTTAACTATGTTACTGTTTCAAACCTTGTAAAAACTGAATTGGACTGAAACTTATGGAGATAGCAGTTTCGTTTCTTTGGAACTGAATCTGAACAGTATTATATATATGGCCCGCCTTAGAAATTTCCTTGTTGAAATAATTGCTGTTTAAATTTTGCCTTGAAGGATGAAAGTTAAGCAGTTTTTAAACAACCAAGTCACGAAGCTAGTGCCATCATCCACTAACTGAAGACGTTTTCCCCTGTTTTCTGTGTGTTTTTGAAATTTCAGCTTTTCTCTATTTTGTTAGTATTTTTTGGCAGAAATTACATTTATCCAGTGTTAATAAATTGGCTTCTAACTGCAGTGAAAATATTTTTTGGGTTAAATGTGAATGCTTTTACTCTCGGCGGATAGTTGGACTGCCTCGGCCTTTTATTAAATGTTTAAACCTCTTTTCCTAGTAATGATTTATTTTACTCTGGTATGGGTAAAACTTCAGGGTGGAATTAGATTTTACAAACCAAACTATTCAGTTTTTTCAGATAGTTTTTTTTAATAACAAGCTAATAACTGAAGATCGTTAAACTGAAGCAAGATACTTAAGTATTATTAATATGCCCCAAAAAGCTGTTATCCGTTATCTTTAAGGCTTTTAAAACTTTTAAAAGTGCGTTGTATAACGATAACAAAAACTGAATTTTAACAAAGTACAAAGAGAGAATTATTTCAACCATAATTGCTTAGATTTATTTTCTTTTATCAAATGTTCTTCCTTACAACAACTTGGTACTTCTATGAAAAAGATAATCCTTTTTAAACAATAACATTAAATATTTTATTGTTACTAAATTTGCAAGTAATTAAATTCGAAAAAGTGGAAGTGGCTTGTTTAGCAAACTTTAAAAACTTCAGAAATGTGAATTTTGGCTCTTTGGTGTTTAGCCGAAATGCTGTATAAATAAGGATGAATATAAACTTTTCATTAAAAAGAACAACTGTAGTGCGAGAGAAGACGTGACTGGCACTTACAAGTGTAACAGAGAAAAACTTTCCGTATTAACTTTAGCGAAATTTTCTATGATTTGTTTGGGTTTTCGTTAAGGCAGCGTAACCTAATGTTCGTGTTGATTTCATTTGAGCATAAAGAACAAAGACTTGAAGAACAAAGCCACTTGAATAAGAATTCGCAACAAAGAGATAAATTGAAAAAAAAGCTTTTATTAAAACAGCGTACGTGCACAAGCGTCCTAATAAAACAAAGAGTAAAATTTTCCCAAGGCCAAAAGACAACGCGGCAAGTCTAAAATCTTTGGTTAAAAATCTACCCTTAGGCTCTGCTGCCTCAGCAACACACATATTTAATTAGCAAGGAAACCTCTTTGTCTTTACGGAGCACATGCTTGCAAACATGAATTTCGCATAACAAATAAATTTCCCCGAGGGTTGAAATTTATGTTCCTCAGCTTTAGTTTAGAAATAACATTTGCCAACAGTCAGTACTTTTATCGATTGTTAGTATACTGAAATCTGTAGAAGAAAAGGTTAAGAAATTAGCTAAGAAAATCTTTCAAAAGAGTCGCCGAGCGACGCTCATGTTTGCCAAATGTACCGCTCCTCTCAGTAACTACCAAGGAGAGAGAAGTTTGAGCCTGCAATTGGCTTGCGGTTTGTTCCAAGCTATATAATAGAACGACCGCTTCAATCAAAGGACAACTTCTTTTACTTTGCTTTTGCTGTTGAGTTGTTTTGAGTTGAGTTATTTTGAGTTGTGTTTAATCTACCAACTGTCACCACGCAGTGAGCTGCTCTACCATTAAATCCCCAGAACAGAACAAAGAATTGTGCGTCGTGACAGACTGGAACCGGGTAAGGTCCTTGGTTTTGATTGTGTTACTTGATTTGTAATTTCTTTTATCAGTTGTTTGGGACGCCAACCAGGTTTAGTTTAAGAATTTCGTGCTTTTAGATATCTGACAATAGTTGCGCTTTAGAAAGTAAAACACGGCAGATTAGGATAATACAACGGTTCTTCTAAGAGCCACGTTAAGGCCAGTAACTTGGTTTGGTTTCAAAAGCGTGTGCACTTTGTGTGATTGAGTTGTTGATGCTTTTCGCCGTTTATTTGAATTGATTCTTTGAAACTGAAAAAAAAGGCAGCTAGTTCACTTTTCTAAAATTCGCATTTGTTTGAAAATTCTGTGGGCCTCAATGCAAGCGGAAAGCCGAGTTCAGCAGTGAATCGAGTGTTGTTTTCTTTGTTTCCGAGTTTTATTTGTTCTTATACTTTTCGCCTTCAAAGTCTTGCTTCGAAAGAAAAAGAAACTAGGAAAAGAAGCGGAAAAGAAATTGCTTAAGCCTAAGGTTAGTAAAAAGAAAGTTTTTTGTGATTGCTAAGAGAAAGATAAAACTTGTCGGTTTCAAAAGATTTTCCAAAAGCGAAAGCCGCGTGTTGGTCGGAGGGCATCAAAGGAGCGGCCGCAGCCCACCCAAAATTCGATCGTGCTAAAAGTATTAGTAAAAAAGAGGTCAGCACTCAGGAGAAAAACGAATTTTTGAAGCAGCAACCTGTAATTTTAGAGCTCGAAACAAAAGACTATACATCATTTACGAAATCTATCAAAATGACGCAAACTCAAGAGGCGCAGGCAAAAGCCGCCGAATTAGCTAACATGTTGGCAGAACAAAACAAAGAACTCTTTTATCAGTGGGCCGAACACAATACCGCCCAAAATTAAGATTTTTTAAATCATTGGGCAGAACAAAATCTGAATTCATAATCAAAAGTTTTTGAAGAAAAGTCTAATTCACGTTTACCAAATTCGGTGAAAATGCCGAGTTTCGGCAGAAATAGTGACGAGGACGTGAACTCTTTTATTTCAAAATATAACAGAATCGCAGAAGTTCAAAACTGGCCAGAATCGAGAAAAACTAGGATGTTGCCCTTTTGTTTCAAAGATCATGCGGAGGCTTGGTGAGCACTTGCCTGAAAGTGAACAGAAAAATTTTATTGAATTAACAGAAGCATTAAGACAAAAGTTCGATTCGAGATCAACAAAGTACAGGTTGCGCCAAGAACTGAATGAACGAAAACAGGGTAACTCGGAGTCGGTAGCAGATTTTGTAACGGACGTAAGGAGAATTTGTCGGAGGATTAAATTGACAGACTCGGAGGCGGTTAATTATTTTGTTCAGGGGCTAAGGTCAGATTTAAGAGAATTCGTTTTGCTCAAAGAGCCGCAAACTCTCGAACAAGCGGAAGATTTCGCCAAGTTAAAAGAAACTGTCCCAGAGGACCGCACTCTAAAGGGAAAAATGGACAAATTAATTAATATCTTTTCTGAATCAAAATTACAAAAAGAGAATTCAAATACAGTAGCTGCAATGAGTTTTGGGAAGAACTTTAACCAGGGAGAACTCTTGAAGAGGGATATAGAAAAAATGGTATCCGAACAAGTTGCAGAGCAACTGCGGAGCTTTAGATACAAGGATAGAGGGCACCCGAGTGGGGGAATGAGGAATTGTAGGACTGCGGATGGTAGGCCGAAATCATATTTATAGTGTTTGCCCTGTGCGTCTGGGACAAAATAGACCCGATCCCCGTTTTCCATCTGACCCGAACCCTGTTGGTTACACTCATAATGACCAATCGTATAGCTTTGGGAATCCTTCCTCAGGGGACAATAGTGCTAGAGGGATTCCTGGCCCAACTCAGCGAAACCCAGTTGGACAAACCCACCAGAGTTACCCAAACTAGTATGGGCCTTAATGGAGCGGGAACCAGATAGGGCCCTTAATGACGGTAATATAAGGGAAATGGAGGACCAGGTTATAAAGGGTGGTCAAGGAGTCAGATTCGTATTCCCGAACGGTCCAGGAATTGGTTTGGAACTTTCAAAAGGACGGGAACAACTGTCAACTGTGGATTTAATAGACCTCAATTTTGAAGATTTAAAGCCAATTAATAATTTTTATAGTTTGTATCAGTCAAAGTCAAAAACCGGAAGTGCGTCAGTTGATCAACCAATAGTAGATGAACAATTGATAGACCTTATTTTTGAAATTCCGGTACAAATTAACGATTTCTATAGTTTTTACAAATCAAACACCAAATGAGATG
>JAOCNB020074211.1:0-12380 GCA_026546465.2 Palythoa caribaeorum | reverse complement strand
AATCGAACCCACGTCTCCCTGTATTCTAGTCAGGAGTGCTAACCACTGCACCATCAGGGACCACCACGCTGGCAACGTAGCAGTTTCACGATTAGTTGAGTTGGTTAGTACGTGAGGATTCCCGCGGCCCAATTTTTTCTGAAATGCAAACGCGGCCTAATACTACTGGAGTGTGTTTCGCCTTCCACATAAGGCTCAGATCAACTGAATAATACCAAATGTGAGGTATATATGAAACAACAAGTGGCATTGATATATGTTTCTATATAGGCTTGGGCCGAACCACTTGTTGTTTCATGCTAACTAAATAGTTTATGCTCCCGCTAAGTGCCAACGGGCACAAAGTACAGTAAATTCTTACCTTTGGAACACCTCGCAATTACGGACTCTTGCCAGCTGATACAGGCACAGAAAATTTTTCTCCAGTCAAAGAAAAAAGATAAAAAAAAAGTTTTAGAAAAGGGTACACTGGCTTCCTTACCTTCCATGAGGGGCTTAGCGCTTGAAAAAAAAAATGATGCCGAGTTCTGTAAGTTAAGTTGCATCATTTCATCAAACGTGAGGTGTTTTCTATTTACGCTCCCAAAAAGTTATACTGCGATTGGCTTACACACACGGCTTCTTATTATTACATATCATGACCTTGTAATCAAGAATTTTTCTGCCTGCAGTTGAATCACACACACACGTGCATCGACCCTATGATGTGCCGCCTCGTCAGCGGGTACTTCCCCTCGGCTAAATCGTTTGCAATAGAGAGAGGGGGGGGGGGGCGGGAGTGATGTTGCATCTAAGAGTACTTGTATACAGAGAAACAGGTTGACAGAAAAACATAACTTTAAAATATAGAAATTTAAAAAATATACTTGCTGCTATTTATATCTTGACACCTTTTTGCTTCTATTTTTTTCGCTCCAGTATGGCTATACACCTCTTCACTTGGCAGTTCAAAAAGGAGACATGGCTACCATACGAGTACTTCTGGAGTATTCAGCTATTGATTTGAAAGCTACCACAACAATTATGGTAAAAGAGACATTGAATTAAGGCTTTTGTGAAGTCGTTAAAACTTGTTTTAATCTTAAGGCTTTCATTTTGGTAATTGTCGATGTATAGTTATTTTTCTTGATAGTATAGTCTGCCAATGGATCAATTTTTTGAAAAATATCAAAATTTATTTACCATTTGTCTAGAACCAAAAGTGCATTTTGTATTTGTAGGGATTTATACCACTTCACATGGCAGCTGAGAATGGCCACATCGAAGCCGTAAGCCTCCTCATAAGCAAATCCGCTGACCAGCTGTATGCAACAGACAAACAGGGGAGCTCAGCACTCCACTTGGCTGCTGCCAGAGGTCACAAAGAAATTGTAACCTTGCTGGTCAGTCAGGGAGCTGACATTAACGCACAAGATAAGGCAAGTAATTAAAACATTATCAAACTGAGTGTTCTGCAGTACTTCGAGTACAATTAACAGTGAATAGGGCCGGGAATCGAACAATACTACACGATAAGCAAAAATATTTGACCATTTAAGTACCCACTGGTGAATCACGTTCTTTGTCCTACAAGTCGCCATCTTAGTTTATGACGTTCTGTATCTGTTGCTAATAACAACGGGAAACCAGCACGAGGCCAAGGTGCCATCGCTAGTTTCTGTTTCACATTAAACATTAAGCCAATATCCCAGAAGGATGGGAAGGGTGGGGAGGGTGGGGAGGGGGGCTTTGATAAGGGTGCTCGTCGTATTTTTTTTAGGTCAAAATTGGTAATTTGGTATCTTTTAGCTGTTTTCAGAGAAAGATCAAAGTCATTTTACAAAAATGGTATTTTTGGAACATGTTTTTTCCTTGGTTTCTTCCTGCCTCTATCCTATGAGATAATTTTTAGGATTGTAAATTTTCACGCACTGTTTTCTAGGGCATTTTGTCAAATTTCCCGACGAGCATCCCTATCCTTTTTATCCCCTCTCCTCCCCTCCTCCGAGCCAAAGTTATGACTTATAAACGAACTCACACGGAATGTTAAATAGTAGGCATCGCGGTTTAAAGTGCTGACTCGCTTATAGCAAGTCCTCTGTCTATCGGGCAACTATCGCTCAGAAATTTTATTCATTTTTTGATCGTGATATTTTTTGTACAGAATGGAAATACTCCATTGCACATAGCCTGCGATGCTGGAAACATTAACATCGTTAAGCTCTTGATCGAGTACGGCGCCAACACTCTGGTGGAAAACAACGTAAGTTATGGAACCAAGTTCATTCCCCTCTATAATGCGTCACTTTACAATATTTAAGAAATAGAAAACATTTTGCCATGTTTCCACTGATCAGTTTTACTAGAAATTTAGTCACTATCTATTGCAAATACTGTAATCTGATTGGCTACCTTGCTCGCTATCTATCAGTCTCACGATAGTTGTGTTGTATATTCTTCAGTGATTTCTACTACAGTAATTAGAATACTCGCTCTTAGCTTCTGTCAAATTGCGACGTTGTTTTCTAAATTGTTATATAGAAACACGAGTGGAAGTTTGGGGGAGAACTAAACATAATTAGTGGAAATACAAACCCGAAGGGCTAGTGTTTCCACGTTATTTCGAGTGTTCCAAATTTCCACAAGTGTTTCAAAACTATGTTTCGTTTATAAAATATCCGACACAAAGAAACTAAGGCACTATATTAACATTATCAAACATTAAATTCTCCCTAGTCGCGAAATGGCGTGGTCATCGGATTTTGTTTATACAGAGTTATCGAAACATGGCTTTCAGCCAATCATTGCAAGCGTTATATAATTGTTATTTTATAAAACTATATAAAACTTTTGTCTGGTGAGAACAGTTGTAAATATGACTTAACATACACTCTAAAAAGTGTCTAATCTGTTATTTTGCTAGTTTCTTTCTGCACGGTCAGTATTCAATCTTTTTACCAGCCTAAATTCCCACTGGAACGGCGTTTATCTTGTTTATGTCCGATTTCTGTAGTGTTCAGCGGATGTGAGCCATTGACTGCCTCAGGATGGGGCACAAATTGGTCGCAGGTTTTCCCCCACTAAAAACTGGGAATCATTTTACTAAGATCGTAAAGATAGAAAGCTGACTTAACTTTGGCGGAAAGAAGGTCCAGACGTTTGGTAGAGCCATGCTAGCTGGCTAAAGCTAAATCTATTTACGAGCCTAAGTGGCCCATTGGAGCCGGTGCTTATCTCCGGTTTCTGTAGTGTTAAGGGGATGAGAGTCATTGACTCCCCCTGCACTGAACACTAATCCGTCGCAGGTTAGACCCAGCAGAAGCTGGTACTCATTTTACAGACCTCGGGCCTCAGACCAACTTTGTCAGAAAAGTAAGGTCGCACAAATGCTGAACACTTGGCTGAGCCGGGGGTTGAACACGGGAGCTTGTAGTTAGAATGCAGAGATCTTACCACTGTACCAACCACGCCGCCGTAAATAATATAGATATAGATACAATCATGAAGCCCTAGAAGTGCGTAAATATCTTTCGAAATATCATAATCGTCCAGTTAAGTATTGGCGTACGCTCCTAAATCTCTTACCGCTTCGGAAAAAAATAAAGTTAAAGAAATTGTTGATGGCCTTTGGAATTTTGATCGAACATTCGTTTTCAAAATTCTATGTAAACTTGTAAACTATGTTTGTACCACTGTTAATAAATCACTTTGCTTGGATAAAATTTTCAACAACATCAATAAATCACGTTTGTACAAATACATTTAGTTTTTGCAGTCCCCTAACTTTGTATCATAAAATTTCAGGAAGAAAAATTTGCAGTAAATTATGCGTCACTCGCCCGCCACACGAAAGTAATGGAGTTCATGATCAATTCAACTAAGCTGAACCACGAAAAGCTTCAATCCGATAAAAAGGTAAAAAAAATATGCTTAGTATTAGATATTAATAAAAACTGAATCGTTTGATAATGTAATTCTAGCGTTTTGATTGGCTCAGCCATTATGGTGTATGAGCCATTATACCATAATCTACAAATATGGGAAGCGTACGCATCATCTTAAATTTAAAAAATAAGCTAGAAAACTTTCGCTGAGGAAACAATGGCGGCCGGCGAAAGTCAAACGATTCACGTCGAAAAATACCAAATAGCTACAGCTTTCAGCCCTGAAATAAAACCTGTTTAACTAATCCTGAACAAGAATAAACAAAAGCATTACAATAAAACGAACGGAATTGTTTTAAAGCAAATAACGCGAACAGAATAATTTTCAGCAGCAAAGAGCGAAACATTCGATGAAACTTATCCTACCTTGTTTTAGAATTACTTGGCAATCCCTCAGCAAGCAAGCTCAATAATTCAACGAAGAATTAGAAGAACTCAACCAGTAACTGAAGTGTAGACCGTAAGGTCACTTGATCAAATAAACATCGCCATTTTGTCAATGAAAGCCGGGAATCGATCCTGCAATTTAATGTTTCCTGTGTTCACTATACCGCAAAACAAACCATTTTAATTTCAATAATTGTGAATCCGGTATTTAGTAAATCTAGCAAAGGCTTCAATACCATTTAAAAAAAATAAAAAAATGTCGCAAACTGCTGCCGTTGTACATAAGAAACCCAAACTTCAAACGTGCTTGAAAGGCGCGAAAATTTGGACGTGTGTCGCTCCGTGTGTCAAAAAGCCCGCCAAATCACTCGAGTGTAGATTCTAATAAATGACACTATTTATTCGGTGATAGATAGTGGGTAGCGATTGTCAACAAAATGGCGGCCGCTTCTTCGAGGTTTCGAAGTGTGAGTGAAGACGATTTGGATAATTTACAGCCTTTTTTTTAACGACTAGTAGATTTCTACTAAAACAATTAGATTATTCGCTCTCAATAGAGATCTCGAACTCATAATCTAATTGTTGATTATAAATCAGACATTAGGTACTATAGATTACATATTAGGTATCAGGCATTAGGTACAAACTGCAGATACGCACCAGATAGGAACCTCGAGTGAATCGAAAACAAAAATTACCATCTACCGTCCAGTTACTTCCTCCAGCCGTAAAACTCCTTTAAAAGAATCTTTCGCTGAAAAATAATTTAGTCTATTGTTTAGTCATTGTGCATATCGAACATGTTATCAAGACTCTAGTGCTTTTTGCGATGGAATTCTTTGCTCCTTTTAGGGACAAAAGTTTGATTTGCTTAGCCACATTTTCTCTCATTAAGTAGAAAAAATCGTTTTTTGCTTCCATGCTGAATTGGAGCGAATAAAACTCTAAATTCAAAAAATAATGCTCTATCTTACCTCGTTTTTCTGTTGCCATCTTGGACTATGACTGGTTATCAGTGCAGAAAAACATCGTAATGTATTTCTAAATGACAAAAATCTAACAAAGAGAAACCAAAAGTTAAAAATCTATTATTAAAAAATCGTTGTTGGTTCTTTTAAGTTTGAAAAGAATATAAAAATTATAAAGAATATTACTAAAATAAGGTACCTTGTAACACTCAAATTTTAGACACTACGCGAAGAAAACTGTTTAAAATGGAGAGTCTAAGTTTTCGTTTCTGATTAAAAACTTGTTCACAGTTATCATTAGATACATGACTTTTGGAGGAAGAAGATGTGATAACAAATTTATAAAATACATTGGTAGAAATCTTTAAATTGTCGATAGCATATTCCGCATTCTAACTGGTCTAATAAAGGAATAAAACAGGATCACGCGCACGTGTTTCTAGATCAAGAAATAATAGGAAATGCTTTGACGTTGAAAATTTCAAGAAAAGTGTTTAAAAAGAGAGAAAACGAGGCGAAAGTAAGTTTTCTCTCTACTTTTCGAGTGTTCTGCTACGTCACGGCGTTTTAAGATATCAGTGTCTGGAATAAAAGTAGAGAAACATTTTTGCTTGAACTATGTGACGTCGTTCCGTGATTTATATTGTTTTATATAGCCAATCAGAGCTCTCGTTATTTCGGGCTTATTTTTTTATACAGAAATATAAAACAAGTATGCATACGAGCTCTGTTCAGTAATATAAACACGCATGAATTTTTTAGTTCACAAAAGCAATGTTGAGAGAAAAACGAACTGAAAGTAAACCTGTGAAGGCCCCAGGGTCGTTGGTGTGAATAATACCGGAACCTCGGGTTCAATATAATTATTCAACCATTTAATATATTACAAATATAGCACTCAAGAATGTTCTCGATCAGCTTATTATGGATTTTGATTTCTTGGCTAGACCCTAAAATGCTCCCACACTTTGTTTAAATATTTACAAGTGTTAGTATTACTGTAGGGGTCTCGGTCAGATACAGGATATTTATCGGGGTATTTTAGAATTAATATTGCTTCGATTTCTTAAAGAAGAACTCTACTACTAGTCTTCTCAACTCTACTGTTTTACGATCTATTCTTGTAATGATGTTCACAGTACACTTATCTTGTGTGAAAAGTTTTTTTTTTATATCTTGCATCACAGCCGCAGAATATTTCTTGAAAGCAGCGATAAATAGGTAGCTTCGACGCCGTCATCTTGGAAGCTCTTTTGAATGTCGTGACGTCATTGCGAGGCCGGTGTTGTGAACACTGACTGGTTTATTTCTTGTAAATATTTAGTTTCTTCATACAGGGTTTTCCGCAGAGGATTTGAAGTTGCAAACATGAGTTATTCTTCAAGTAATATGTCAATGTTCGCAACATCGGCTGCACAAAAACGTCACGAGATTCACAACAGCTTACAAGATGGCTGCCCCCAAGGCAGCTATTTATCGCTGCTTTCAAGAATTATTTCTCGGCTATGGTACAAGAAATGGCAAACAAACTTTCCACACAAGTTATTAAAATGTAATGTGAAGAACAGTAGAAGAACAGTTCGTAAAAATGCATACCGCGTTCTAGATCTTTAAATATGTCATGAAACATTTATTCCATTAAATATGTCTTGAAACATTTATTCCACTAAATATGTCTTGAAACATTTATTCCACTAAATATATCTTGAAACATTTATTCCACTAAATATGTCTTGAAACATTTATTCCACAGTTTCTATTCAATCTTATGGTTTGCTCTCGTTCAAGTGATTATCAAATGCTGAAAACGTTCGTTCTTGGCTCCCCCGCCCCGATCTACACCGCCTCCCTGCTATCCTCTCACTTCCTTGACGAATCACACCAGATGAAAGAATATTCAGACGACTACAGAGCAGCCTCGGAACACTGTGAAATGATCGCCAAAGATTTTATCACAATTACTTGTGCAAAGGAGTCTGAGACTCTTCTGAATGCTAGAGATTACAAACAGGTTGCGTTTGTTGATTTTCTACTCGAACGAAAGCAGAAATTGTGCGTGGCCCATCCATTTGTACAGCAGTACATAACGGATATCTGGTAAGACTTTAACAGCTTGATTTCTTTCTGCTGTCCTAACTGCCTGGCTATAGAGGATTAAAAAAAAAACCAATCCTTTCCTGACCCGCTATACCCTTCCCTCCGTCCCTGTGAAAACATACATACTAAAGTATTCGGGTTTAGTTACTTAAAGTTAACACATTTCATTAGCAAATTTAGTGATAAAAAATTAAATATGCTGCTATAATGAGATACTGCTTTTTGTAATTCGGGTTCAATCTTAGCTCACTGGTTTTTACCCGCTTCCAAATCAAAATTCTGAATTCACACTTAATTTATTGTTATTCAGTGAAAACACGACATCGACCGTTCACAAGCCTCTTCGAAGAAAGAGACATAACCCTTTTCTTTTGGCTTTAGGGGCACCTTAACTAGAACATGCAGAAGTCGACTTATTGTCACTTTGACTCCGAGGTATTGAACAAAAAAGGTTTGGCACCAAGCCTTTTTTTTGCCTGTGTTTTAATACAAAACAAAAACAAAAAAGAAGATTTAGTTCAGCTATAAGGGTTTATTTAACTTACTTTTTATTAATTCAAGTCAACAACTCATCAGGTAATTTATGTTATTGTGTGAACACCAATGAAATGCCAGTGGTGAACGTTAGCGCGAAAATGTAATGTTTCCGCCCAGCCATGTAAGATCCACTCTAAATATGTCCTCGCACCCAAGTAATATTTTCTGTATATTAAATCAGGTATGGTGGACTGTCATCTTGGAAAGTTTGGAAATTCATCGTCCTTTTCTTGGTTGCGTTCCTCAATCCGTTGGTGTGGATTTATCTCACGCTGCCTGTGAATAAATACTGCCGCATCCCAGTTATCAAGTTCATCTGCCGACTGATATCCCATCTCTATCTCATGGTCTTTTTAATATTGACCGTCGATATACCGTGGAATCAGTCAACGGAGAATTTGTTTCCGAACTTCTACGAATGGCTTCTGTTGGTGTGGATTCTGGGATTGTTATTATCTGAAGTCACCAGAAGTCAAGGAAGAATTAGACTGGAATGGATTCCTGTCATTGTGGTTTTCCTTGGTATGAAAACCAATTTTTGAAACATTTTACTGCCTAGTTTAATTTTTAAGATATAACTTATGACACGGACTTGATAACAATGATTATTTTTATCGTTAACTTTATACCATTGCCATCACCAATATTACCATCAACGCAATTGTCACCAGCATTTTCATTATCATCGTCTTCATTATTATCATCATCATCATCTTCACCATCATCTTCAAAATCATCACTGATATCAAGATCACTATCAATATTTATCTGCATCTACATCTATTTCCCGCAATATCCCTAGGAGAAATAACGCGGGTGGTCGGTCGGGAACTAATTATTTAATTATATTTTTGAAAGTTTTGGTGTCATTTATATCCAGGATTTGTTCCAGTCTTGAATAGTACGGGGCCAAAAACTGTATTTGTCTGCATCACAGCCATTGTGTAAGGCCAGGAATTTTAGCGCGTGAGATCGCCTTGTTTTCAACGTGGGTTTGTGCTCAACATACAACGGGATGTTAACCGCTGCCTCGCTGTGCAGTGTCTTGTGTAGTTGAGTTAGTCTTGCGACTTTCATTCTGTATTGGAGTGATTGCCACTGAAGATGATTGAAGGCCCTTTTTACAGAACCTTTTTCTGATCCATATGTTCTTGTTGCGAAGCGGGCAGCTCGTCTCTGTACGTTTTCTAGCCACTCGGTCTGGCATTGACGGTACGGATACCAGACTGCGCTGGCATATTCAAGAGTCGGTCTGACCAGGGAGATGTAAGCTCGGCTCTTTATTTCTCCGGGGCAAGAGTGCAAATTTGTCTTGATAAAGCCTAGAGTTTTGTTTGCTTTGTTTTTAACATTTGAAACTTGCGCTTTCCAATTCAATATTTTAGTAATAATGACACCAAAGTATAGGTCTTGATCCACAGACTGTAGTGTATGACCAGACATTGTGTTGTTATATGTAGTTTGTTTCCTTGACCGATTAATCCTCAATACATAGCATATCGATGGGTGAAATATCGTCTGCCAAGTTTCAGTGCCCAGGCAGTAAGCTTATCCAGGCTTCTTGGAGCTGATGGCTCTACAACCACAACAAATTTTCTTTTATCATTCACTGTTTCGGTGAATTTAGTATATCCAAATATAATTATGGTCTTGTATTTCGTATGAAGTGAATTCTATTAATATGGATTTCATTGAATCAATTCCGGGTTTCTGAAGCCTTATTCTACATTCGAATTGATAATGGTAATTGAAAACGTTATTGATACTCCCCAAGGGGGCTTCTCAGTGACTGTTACAAGAATAGCAACTTTTAATAAATCCATTTAAGAATTCTACTAAAAAAAACAATTGAAGACAAAAAAATGTATTGTTTCCAGATTTCAGACTAAATTTCACGAAGCTTTGAATTGTTCCCGCTTTAATAGGACCTTCGCCTTTATTCTGAAGTCTTCGACTAACAATTTTTTAATCATCCACTACAGGTTTATCAGCTACAGTTCTGCATGGAATAGCGGTTGCATTTTCTGGTGACACACGGATCGTGATAATATTTGTCCGAAACCAGCTGCTGGGTTTGTCTCTGATGATGAGCATGGTTCAGATATTGGAATTCCTCTCCATTCACCATCTGTTTGGTCCCTGGGGAGTCATCATTGGTCATCTTGTCATTGATGTGTTACGATTCCTTACAATTGCTCTCATCTTCGGTGTCGCATTCGCCTTGCAGCTTGGTGCAGTGTTCAAACCCTTATATATCCCCGGTGACAACAAACTTTTGACCCTAACAAACTCTGAATATACTGTTGATAAGATAGCTGAGCAGTTATTCTTTGATATATTCGGTTTGTCATCGCTGAGCAAATTTGATGGATCTGATCTCAAAGACAGTTATACCCCAGGAGCTTCTGAAATTTCGAAGACGATCTTTGGCGTCTACAATGTGCTTTGCTTGATTGTATTGGTCAACCTCCTAATCGCCATGATGAGTGATACCTACCAACGAATTCACGATCGGTCTGACGTGGAGTGGAAATTTGGGAGAGCAAAATTGATCCGTAACATGGAAGTGGAACCTGCCCGACCCGTTCCTCTCAACCTCTTCATCACTGCGTTTAAGTTCTTCAAAGCTTTGGTAAAAATGCGTTGTAACTGCTGTCAACCTAAGTTTAGGAAGGTACTCGAAGAGGAGGTAAAAGGACGAGAACAACACCAACACCACCACCACAGAGAAAGCCTTACTCCATTGGGAAGACACATTAACCTTACTGTTATCGAAGATCCAAACGAGGAATTTTGCAGAGAGGAAATCCAAGGAAATATTCAAAGCGTGGTCGACTGGGGAAAGATGGTTGTTAAGTACTACAACATTAAAGGAAAACTGGAAACTGGGGCTCGAGTAAATTCTCTCAACGAAAATGGGAATCTTCGTCAGAGAAAATCGTTTGAAAATGTCCAGCTGTATGGCAGCGGGAAGACATCTGCCAAGTTTTCAGAGGCCAGCAGAAAAATGACAAACATAATGAATATAGCAAAAACGTAATCCCTTCCCGTCGTAAGTTACAAAGAATGTGCGGTCAAAATCAATAAATTGAATGTTACTTTCATTTAAAACATATAACCAAACTTAATGGTATGGTGTAAAAAATACCAAATTTGATGGTATAACAAATACCAAATATTCAGCACGAGAAAAAACTGAATATGTAATATTAATGCATGTCCAACTAAGAAAGGATTCTCTGTTATTTTCTGCCTTGTTATTAGAAAAGAAGAGAATTAAGTCTTTGTAGCACTAGGAAAGCTCAAACTAGCTTCACTGTTGTTGGACAAGGTCGTTCAATAGCTCACAGCTATAAAAACAGTAAACGTTTTAAGTTCGAAAAGCTCCACATGAGCGAGAACATAAATTTCCCTTATTTTCTGCTATGAAGTCGCCGTCTTGGTTAACGTTGTTGTCTCTGTTGACCAAAACCACAGGAAATAAGTACGAGGCCAAAGTGTCTAGATCTTCGCTATAAATTCCGTACCACTTTAAATCTAAAACCGATGTCCCGCCACGAAATTACACGGAGTGCTAAGCAGTAGTCAAAATATTGTCCCGCCAATCAGAATTTGATTTTTTTAGTTATGTGCACGTGAGTAAGCGTAGAATTAATTATTTAACAGTCGTGAAAAATTGTTTGATTCTTCAAAGGAAAGTTGTCTAACCGTTAATCGAAAAGGGAGTTTTTGAACAATAGATTATTTATGACATAAGTTTTAAGCCGTTTAGAAAGGTTTCTAAGTGTGTTGTTCAGTTCAAGCTTGCAACAATAATTGTTTTTGAAATGATGTTTAACGTATTCGGGGCGAAGCTCCTTCTTCAGCATAACTTGCAGATAGAAAATGAAATTAACGAAGCTAATAAAGTTGATCTGTCAATTTACATTGTGTAGACCATTGACATTCTAGTGCACGTGAGGGACAATCTAACCACAGGAGGCGGCGTATGTCTTTAAGGCGGGAAATTCATTTTAATTGAAAAACATGGAGCTTTCAAACAGCAAACAGAACTTGTTAAAGTCAGTTCGAATAAAATCACAAAAAAAAAATTTAGACCCGCCAAAGGGCTTATCGACTCTGAAAGTACGCAGTAATCAGTCACAGTTAAATTGGTAGATAAGAGTAAAAATATTGGACAAAGCGCAATTACGTTAGCCAATCGGATTGCAGTGGCGGATTAAAGCGGGAGGCGGATGGTAGGGCGGACGTTAAAAAAACTTCTTCTAGGTTATGCTAAATGTAAATGCCTCTAAGGTGGCAATTCTCGCAATGAGAACCCGACGCCACTCATTTTTCAATCACTAATATCTGCTGGATTTTTAGGACACTTTCTCGTTGTATTAAATGTATGAAATATTAATGCGATTAATCTATATGAAACTGAATACTTTATCCTGGTTGGTTTTTGACCGGTATATTTTGATTT
>JAOCNB020074189.1:0-12380 GCA_026546465.2 Palythoa caribaeorum | reverse complement strand
ACCCTGGGGTCGATACGTGTCGAGCACGGTGTTTGTACTTGAACACTTTACCCGACTTGTTCCAGTCCACTAAATGAGTACCAGGTTCTTCAACTCGCGGCCACCGTGCCATGGGTTAAAGTTCAGGGGAAGTCAATGACTCTCATTCACTTCACGCTACAGATGAAGTTAAGCGCCACAAGGCTTACAAAAAGATTTAACATTGAAGATAAAATAACACTTCTCCTATTTTACTTCGGTGGTTCCGTCAGATCACTGAGCTGGTGAATGGAAGCCAACGGTGCGTTCTTTACCCCTTCCTTTCGTCAGTGCTCTGTTTTACGGACATTTAAAGTTAAAATTACACCACGTATCAGAGGAAAGTTAAAACAGACCTAGGGTATCACTGACAACTGAACGTGGACCTCCAGCACAGAAGGCAGGCATGAGCGCACTTATCAACTGAGTTATTCCTCTACTTGCATTTAGTTTTGTATGATGTGCGTGTATTATTCATATACCTTTGCTTCAGCTGCTTGTTTTGTTTTCTTGTCCATCCAGTCAATTGTTTGCAGATTTTCGATGAATGCATTACGAATGTATCCTATGGTTTGATCCGCCTGATTATAATACAAACAAATCTCGTTACTACGAAGACGCATTTATAATTAGCTGATTGATAAAACATAAATTATACTATGGTCTAATAGCCTTTATCAGGAAACCCGAGTCGATATTTTTTTACCAGCTAACGAAATCGTTGATCCACCTGTAGAGAGCAAAAATACTGCTCCTAAAGCAAATCATCAGAAAAGAGTGCAGTTTCAAAATAAAAGTTTAGCTTTCAGGTAATTTATGGAAAAGTTATTGTTGGCGCTTAAACCCTTTCCTAACCACTGCGCTCCGCAGTTCGTTGTATTCCTGTCCACTAAAAAAAAAATACAACGAAAGCAAATTAGCAATGCAATCTTCAACTCACCACAGTCTTGCTCTTCTCAGAAAACGTTTCATCAACGAACAATCGACTGACGGCCATATCAATTGTATTGTCAGTAGCCCTGATACATCGTTTCCATAAAGGAGCTTCTTGAATGATTCCGTACACCCCTTTGTAATAATCCATGTATAGTTTATGAAGTTTAGTTGTTAATGCAGGAGCCAGATGGAAGACAACGTTCCACATTAAGTAATTGGCGATGACTCTGTTAAGAAAGATTAACAATGTAATGATTATGATTATGCCGCAAATCTCGCAACGGAGGCGTTGTAAAACTTGTTGAACAAAAACCTTCATCGAGTAACGCCTTTTTAATCTTGCAGAAGCTCATTTCCGAATTATTCCATTACTCAATTACTCCGAATTACTCATTAAGCCAGCTAAGCCAGTCCAAGATGGCAGCCAACCCTCAAATCGTAGGACATTCAAGGTTTTTTCAGGTATCAATTTTGGCTGTACACACTGTAATATCAATGAACAACGCAATTAGAGCCTAAGCCCTTCCCCGTTGATGCCAATAACTGTTACACAAGTAATTTCTTATCGTATCTCTTTTACCACACTTACTTTTCTTCTACGTACAATACCTTGAATCTGCTTTGGCGACACGCTTCGAAGCGTTTTTAAGGTAATCCAGGCCTTCGATTATAACTATTTCCGAGTCCGTAATTGGCTTTTGTTTAAGTCCTTTGTACAGATAAGAAAGATATGTCTTCCATTCCATCTGAAGGGAAAGAGAAAAGGTCTGAGAGATTTAGACTACTCAAGCATTAGACACCATTTTTATTGCTTTTAAAAGTGTGGTCAAGAGCAAAATGCTTTGTCGAAAGGTTTCATTTATTTCAATTCAGCTTCTTCTTTACATGTTTGATGCTTTTTGGGTAAACAGAGACCAGCTTATGCCCCTTGAAACATGGTTCAAAATCCATATGAACGTCTCTGATGTTGAGACAGCGTCCCCCGAAAGCATACAAACTCTTAATTTCTTTTTATGATTTCTGTAATACTCTTAAAAATGGGCAAGCATATGTGATTTTCATCTCAGCTTCTTTCAAATGGTGAGTGGAATGACGGGATTTAACAGTTGTCACAAAATTGATAAAGGGAGAGGGGAAGAGTAGAGAGTCCTTGGGGGTTCTGGGGCATACATACTCCCATTCAAATTTCTTTTTGCTTCAAATCTCAGTTGTCTGAAAACAAAACCTAACTAGATTGTTTTTTACTTTTTTGAAAAATAATACAACAAAATTCCACTCAATCTTGTGTGGGGGGAGGTAGAGGGAGGGGTAAGGTAAGTAGCACCATTACGCATCCTCTACGTATACGGGCCTGTAACTCCTAAAGAATATGCGCGTAATGGCCGAAGCTGCTTAAGTTTTCGTGTTGGTCACTACCACATTAAAATATGCTTACCAAGGAAAAGAAAATTTAAGAGCTAATTTATAAGTAATATTTGTTTACATAACTTGCAGGTAAGTTTTGGCTCTCAATAAGATATATGTTCAGTTGTACTGTTGTTTGTTCAAGGAAAAATAATAGGGAGTTTAAGAAATGAGGAAGGCGAAGCCGACGACGACGGCAAAGAACAATAGTAAATACAATAACTGCACATTGGAATGCATCGAGCTAATTAAGCACCTGCACGTTGCTGTCGCCACAAACAGAACGTGAAAAGACTTATTTTGGAGTTCTTCGGAAGACGAAGACATGATAACAAAAATGTTCTCAGCATGTATTTATCTTTAAGGAGGAACATTTTCTCTTTTTCTGTTTATAAAACTGAGTGTGGAGAAAACGACATCTTAATGAGCAGCAGAAAAAAGTAAAGCCGGAGAAATTCAGAAATATATTTTCTCTGAGCCGCCGTTGTTGGTGTTGCCGCGGTAGTTTTTGAAAGTCCCTAATATTAGCAAATAAAAGTAAGATGCAGGGTCGACGAAAAGATATGCCTTGTGTGGTTAGACAAAAAGTCAAAACAAGACAATTGCAAAAGGAAAATATAACACAAAAATTATATTTACAAAGTATTATTAAAGAAACCGTTAAAATGGCAAGACACAGTTACTGCATACAAATATAATGCTTTTTTTACCTGTGGAACTGCACTCTCGAACTCCTGAAGCGGTGCGATGTATATCTTTTTTTCATGACTTGTTTTTTCTTTCTTTTCCTGATTTTCAATTAGCTATAATAGAAATGAAATACCGGCGTAAACGAATTAGTTTTTACATTATGTTTTTGGAACCAGACGAACATGGGCGCAGCTGCTATATATAAAACTACAGTGAAAATAACAGATCCCGGTGTTGTGGTCTCTCTGTTTCAATAAGGACAGTTTTTAAAACGTTAAAATGTTTTGAATCAATGTTAGCAGTACACAGCGGATTATCTAAGACCCTCAACTGATCAACCTCTCACTCAGGTAAACGGCGCTTGAAACAGCGATACATTTTAAACATTTGCTCACCGCCAGAGAGAGAAACTCTGATGTGTTTTAAGAGAAAATATTAACAGAAAAATGCCGGAAAATATATATTTGATAATGAACGAGCTGTTCCAATTGTGGTGTACGTATATTTTACATTAATAAGAGATTTATCGGGTCCGATAAGCGAGTTGCTTGACAATCAACAGAAGTAATTCCCAGACCGAAAGGTCTGGGGGCGACTGATTGGTAATTAGTATTTCCAAATCAGCTTACTGCATTGTAGTTGCTTCAGTAACGCCAGAGACAGCGACAGAGCACCAATCAGACCAATCATGAATCGGTGAAACGTGGGTTCGATTCCCGCTCAGGTATCTGATTTTTTCCAGCATTTGTTTTGTTATTACTTCCTCTAAAACATATCAGAGTCTCTTTCTCTTACGGTGAACAGCTATATTTTAGCACTAAATAAATGCAATTATCATTACCTTTGTCATTGTCATTATAATTATCATTGATCTAATTAGAAATATAGCGGTGATAGAATTGGGAATTTTTGTAATCAGCACTTAACGATTTTTTAAAGGTGATATATTTTCCAATAAACAGTCAAGGTGGAGGAAAAAGGAAAAAATAAAACTTGAGGGCTGTCATTTGTTCTTGTTCTCACACATTTGAAAGTCTGTCAGCTGTTATTCGTTCTGTTTACTACACGCCTGAATATCTAAGAAATTATTAATACAGAGTCCATCTATATTGAATCTATATTCTAATTGTCTTCTTTTCAAAAACTGCTATTCATTTTATGGAGGCACTTACACTTGCGAGTTCTTTTTCATACTGAAAAACTCTTTCCATCTCCTCTCTGATATGAACGGTAATTCGCTTTTCTGGGCTAAGTTCAGCAGTCACTTCCATCATAAGCTTGATGTAGGCTTGACGAACCTGAAAACATTATTAGATATAATAATGCTTATTAATACAAAAGAGAGAACTATATTCTCAGCAAAATGATTACATTATTAACTATTACTGTGTGTGTCTGTATAATTGTGCCTGTATCTGTTTGTCTGTGTGAATGCCTGTGTCTGTGTACTTGTGTCTGCTTCTGCTAATATGTCTTCTTATGCACCTGTGATAGTGTCTGCGTCTGTGTCTGCGTCTGTGTCTGCATCTGTGTTTGTGTCTGCGTCTGCGTCTGCGTCTGCGTCTGTGTCTACGTCTGCGTCTACGCCTGTCCGTGTCTACGTCTGTGTCTGCGTCTGTCTACGTCTGTGTCTACGTCTTCGTCTACGTCTTCGTCTACGTCTGTCTGTGTCTACGTCTATACCTGCGTCTGTGTCTGCGTCTGTGTCTGCGTCTGCGGCTGTGTCTACGTCTGTGTTTACGTCTGTCTGTATCTACGTCTATGTCTGCGTCTGTGTCTAAGTCTATGTCTGCGTCTGTGTCTGCGTCTGTGTCTGCGTCTGTGTCTACGTCTGTGTCTACGTCTGTCTGTGTCTACGTATATGTCTGCGTCTACTTCTACGTCTGTGTCTGCGTCTGTGTCTGCGTCTGCGTCTACGTCTTTCTGTGTCTAGTCTATGTCTGCGTCTGTGTCTGCGTCTACTTCTACGTCTGTGTCTGCGTCTGTGTCTGTGTCTGCGTCTGCGTCTACGTCTGTGTCTGCACCTACGTTTGCGTATCTGCATCTGTCTCTGTCTGTGTTACAGTCTGTCTGTGTCTGTGTCTACGTCTGTGTCTGGTCTGCTTCTGTATCTACGTCTTTTTCCGTCTGTGTCTACGTCTACGTCTTCGTCTGTGTCTACGTCTACGTCTTCGTCTGTGTCTCTGTCAGCGTCTCTGTCTGCCTCTGCGCCTATTTCTGCAGCTGTGTTTGTGCCTATTTCTGCGTTTGCGCCTATTTCTGCGTCTACGTTTATTTCTACATGTGCATCTGTGTTTGTGTAAGTTTGTGCGTCTGCGATTTGACAATTGTTATCCTATCTCTACTAACAGTACGATCTTACAAAATAGCCAAATTATGATCAATAGTGGAGTTGTAAGCCAATCAGATTGTAGAATTCCTCATATTGTGGTAGCTGGTTTTATTCAAGAGTACATGGATATCATGTAACAGAGCTCATTGCAAAAAATCCATAACATATTTTAAAGTGTCGCGATTACCTTTTTATCAAATTTTGTCTTTTCATCAAGATAATATGACACATCACCCAGAAGTGGTTGATGAGGGCTAATCTGGAAAAGAAGAAACCCCGATACGTAATTTTTGATAGTTTGAGAGCCTGTAAATATCAAATATGAATGTCAACTTTGAAAAATCGAAATCCAAAACAATTTTAAAATCGATGTACCAAGTGGGTTTTTAGGCAACTGAAAAAACATTAAAATCAGGCTCTCGCAAGGAGCTGCAGGAGTAGACTTCGTCAAAAGATTGTAATATTATTTCGGTTAGACATCTAGCCAAACATCCCATTACTAATGGAAGTGCTAATAGCTATCTTCTAATATGTTAAGTCGATCGGTTAAAAAAAATTACCGCAAATCCGAAAGCGCCTCCGTAATATAGACAATTTTCCTCTCTCTGCAGGACTCGGAAATCGGCCCAAAATGGCTGAAAACTGTAACGGTCTCGTACAGAGCGTAGAATAAATAAAGCCAGTTCATATTGTGATATCTGTTGTTAGTTAACCAAGGCCTACCAACTGACAAAGTTTGAAGGAGTTCGAGTTTTCAAAATTGGCATTCATATTTGATATTTACAGACAGCCGCACTTAAGTAGTCAACTTTATTCGGTTTAAGTGGTAATAAGATTTTTTCTGTTCTTTTTAATTTGTGATTTGACTGGAAGAAATACATTATGCGGACAATATGATAAAATAGCAAACACTTTTGTTGGACGAAACACTAATTATCACACTTAAGTCATGTGAAACTGTCATATTTTACTCTATGCAGCAGGAAAAGATTCGTAGTGCTTAGTTTTCAGATTATGCAGATAACTGGGTTATGTTTTTATAGAGTTTATAAATTTGAGGGGGAATTTTTCATAAACATGGTATAAGCATAGTAAAAGTGGCATTATGTTAGCAATGAAAGGGAAACGCCAATAACACGTGAACTGCTTCTCTGGGTTGACCAAACCCTGGGCTTGTTTGCGATCACCATTCACCACTGGCGTACAAAGAAGACACAAAGAAACGGTGATAAACCGCTTTGACCTTCACCGGCGCTTGCAAAGTGTTTGCACAGTCAGGTTTTGGCCAAACTTAGAAGACTAATAAGTTCTTTTGGTTTTCCCTTTTTAAGTTTTTCACTTATAACATTACTTTCACGGTAATAACATTTCATGTGAAAAATAAATAAATAGATAAATCGTTTATCTAAAAACATAACTAGCAGCTATAAGCTGAATTACTTGTGATATATTTACAATAGTAAAATTAAAAAGTTAAGAAAGTATCTGATAATATGGTAATTTAATATAATAATAATAATAATAATAATAATAATAAAAATAATAATAATAATAATAATAATAATAATAATTACCAATTTATATTGCGCCCCATCCATAAAATGATCTAGGGCGCATTACAATGATAAAATTGATAAAAACTGAATAAAATGAAATTGATGCAGATTAATATAATTAATATTATAACTTAATCCATATGTTTCTCGTTCGTAATGAATGTCTTTTTAAACCTTTTTGTTTGATACAATAAATGTGTTATTCACCTCTAGTCGATATGGCGACGACGAGTTTTTAGGGTCAATACCTATGCTGACCGAGAAGATAGGCATAATGCCCAGTCTATTAATGGCCGCAAGGGTTGCTTGTAAGTCCCAGTTCTCTGCATCCCACTCGTTGTCAATTACAGGCCAGGATCCTAAAGTTTTGATGAGTTCTAACAGGGGCTCTTTACCAAGCTCCTCTCTCCGTATCTGGTCCATACAAGCGGAGTAAAAGTCATATGCCATCTTCAGAGGCTTGTTTTCTTAAAGAGAATCGTATGGTAAGCTGTTACACAATAGTGAAAAATGAACGAAAGAAAAAGAAACAAAATTTAAACATACAACTGATGAAAGATACTAGTATTATTTGTATGTTTGTTGTTATTATTATTAATAATAATATTAATATTATTATTATTATTAGTAGTAGTAGTAGTAGTAGTAGTAGTAGTAGTAGTAGTAGTAGTAGTAGTAGTACTGGTCGCAGTATATTTGTAAGGTTTTCGTATTAACGTTTTATGCTCGTGGGACTTGTAACCTTGGGTTTCGTACTAATTGCAGTATTTTTTTTAGTTATTTTCAGTATCTTTAACTCGGTTTTATTTGACTTGACAATGGTGTGTGTCAGCGTCGAAACGTCGTCACTTTTATTAGGTTTATAGAATTTAGCGGATTTTGAAATTTTTATTTTCAAGTTTTAGCGTTTAACTTCTGTGTAAAATAACATACAAAGTCTCGCGATAATCAAAGACGATAACGTTTTTTTTCTTTGAGTTCACAGTCACGATTATGATCTTTTCTTCTTGGTGATACGTGTTGTTAGTCTATTTACACGTTTAAATTTCAAGGCTTTTTATCATCCGTGCACTATCAAGTCTTTGTATCTAGGAGAAGAGATAACAAAAGCCTCAAACAAAAAAAAAAAAATTGGTTAGTTTTACTGACCACAAGCCGACTCTGATAACTTTAGCCAGGGCACATAATTACCAAAAACCCCAAAAGACTAAACCATTATCCGAAAGACCTAATTCGCTTGCCTCAATGTTTTCCAACTAAAGTCAGCTTGGGAAGTAAGTTTCTTTGTTTAAGCTGAACATTCTTTGTGTTTTTCTCATTACCGCATATGAAACAAAGTGTTGACCACTGATCGACCTCATTTCCCAAGAGGATTGTATTGGGAAAGCATCGAGGCCAGAGGATTACGTCTACTGCGTTTATGCGTTTAATAAAATCAGACTGTACCTGGAGCAAAGAAGACCAGATAGCCTTACCTGTTTTGCCCTTAAGTCCCTCGATAAGTTTCTTGAGTATTTTTTCGTTTCTTTCATACAAAACTGTAAACTCACTCCAGTGTGAATGATCAGGAGGAATTCTCTGGTTAAGAAACCCTCCACAAGCGTACTCAAAAAAGTTATTACAAGGATCAGCTCTTTCGTTCATTGATTTTTTAATTACTTCTTCTTGTTTCTTATACTCCCGTGTACTATACTTCTGTTTTTCGACATGTTTAGAATCAAACTTTTGCGTGTCCACTTCATTAAACGGTTCATCACTGCTTAGAGCATCCATAAACTGCTTGAAGGACTCGTCCTCTTGATCTGTTGATGAAATAAATTATCTACTAAAGGTATAAATGGTAGTACAAAAGGTAAATGGAATAGTAATGATAACAGTACTGGTACTAGTAATTGTATAATTGTATTTGTAATATAAATTATATTTGTAATGGTAAAGGTAAAGATACGTGTAATAGGAAAAATAATGGTACTAGTAATAATAATGAATTAGTAATGGTGACGGTAATGGAATAATTATGGTAACGATACTGGTATAATGGCATTGGTTATGATAATGGTATTGGTTAGGGTTTAATGGTAATGGTTAGGGTAGTTGCAATAGGAAAAGTAATGGTACTGGAAATGGGAATTGTAATGGTATTGGTAGTGTAGTAATGGCAATGGCAATGGCATCGACAATGACAGTCACTATGACAGTGATACTGACAAGGACAATGACAATAATAACGATAATGATTAGAAAGATATGAAACTGTAATGGTGCTACCAAAGTTAATGGTACTTGAAATGATTTTGGTAAATACAGTAGAAACTGTAATTGTAATGACAACGGCATAATGGTATCGCAGTTGTAATTGTATATATATTGTCAATGTAATTGTAATGGTAATGGTAACGGTCAATGTGGGTGCGGTAAGTGCCAACAGTGGCAGTAATGGTAGTTTACCGCGATTACGCAAGCTAACTGCTATTGCTTGACAATCATTTTAATACCATTTGTTGAATTAATAATATCTTCAAGTTGACTGACAGTTGCGACGTTTTTTTTATATCATTGCGTATAAAAATGTTTTTGATCAGTTAACTGATTTCATATCACAAATTGCTCATCTTTACAACCAGGACAATCTGCCATGCATTTTTGAAAGAAAGGAACTTCAGTAATGGAAATTGAGTGGAAACTGTTTAAATAGAACTGTACGTAATCGTGGTTTTAATAATTTTCATTTAGCTTATTAAAGGTCACTTGTGTACGAAAATCGTGCAGTTCCTGTTCCAGTGATGACGTCACCAGTCGTTATGCACCAAAAAGGAATCGCTTGAGGGACTTTGTGTATGTTTAATTTATCATTGCATAATTGTCACGGCTTAAACTTTGGCTCTACATGGTTATAAAATTACATGGCTATAATAGTTTAAAAAAAACTATAGAAAAAAACTTTAATCCGTGTTCGTCTAATTAAATCTCACCAAACCTCAAGTAGAAAACTTGTATAATACTTTTCTACTGTTCAGCAGCACTCTCTCTATATATAGCAACGTTACCGGCAACTAGTTCAACTCATACATACTAGTTATACTGATATAGGACTTTATTGGCTTTGCTTTTAGTACGCCGTTTAACGTTTCTTGTTTCAAAATGCTTCGGTTGTCAGTCTAAAATTTAAAAACTTGGCAAAGAAACCTGGATGGTTAAATTAATGTATGTTGGTTTATATTTCTCAAGCTAAACGGACAAGTAATGACTTAATGTTATGAAAGCATCAAATCATTCTATTGCCAGAAGTTCCATTCATAACGAGTTAGTTGCAATCATCTGAACTATAGATTTGCACTGTAACTTTTTAGAAACATAAAAGAGATATTTTATAGAAAAGCTTGGCTCAGACAACTCTCACAACATAAAAAGCAGTGTCAATAGGTTTCTAAAATTGTTTGTTTACTGAGATCTGACCTGACTGGGCGCAGTGACTCATAAAACTATAAAATATAGATTGAGCATATTGCACAAACGAAATCAATCAAAACTGCTAAATAGTTTCTGATACGTACGTAGAAACAATGTATTTTGAAGTACTAATAACAGCTGGGAATAATCGCATAGCCTTAAATCAGGTGCCGGTATCAGAATATTCCATTTCATAAGGCGAGTCCTAACTTGTCAATAGCGTGATTGTTCTGTTTCAAAACGCTTGGACCTGATCAGGAACACTCGATGCTACTAGAAGCAGAACAGCTTCAATTTATACAGTTGCTTCTACTTACCTTCAGGTTGGGGCATATGGCTTCTTTCTTTCCCAGCCAAACAAGGAATTGGACAAAATATAAACAAAGTAAAAGAGAAGACGACTAGTAGTGGCAGCCAGGTGCGACCAAATTGCCCCATCGTGACACTGCTTTACTTTGAGACAAAGTTAACGTTCGTTGTTTTATCACAAATTATAAGAACTTTCTTCATCCAGAGTTGACATTTTAGCTCAGTATACTGTATTATGTGAAGAAAAGGAAGTGAGACGATCGAGTTTGTAAGTAATTACTTAAAATAATTCCTCATTCAAATATATGCTGTTCATAAGGAATCCAAGTGCTTGCAATGGAATGTTAATCCTCATTGCCTTCATTTGCGTTGCTAATCTTCACTAGTTGTGCTGCATCGCTAGTCAACCGTGATTTTAGTATATATATTCTGTCCCTCAGGGACTACAAATTGCCTCATCATTTTAAATCAAAACAAAAAAACGAACAAATTACATCTGCAAAGCATGTTAGAATTTTTAAAGAGTGATCTAGGAACACCACATACTGTATTTTTCTCTGTGGTATATTTTTATCTGATGAAATACACTACACCAATATATCTAATTGGCCGCCATTTTGTATCATTTTATATGAAATTAGAATCAAGTCGTCGGCCAAATTTAAAGTTAACTCACTTATCTACATATTCCGTTATGATGATTTCTGCGTCGTTGATGCAAGTTTCGTACTGAAACCTTTTATCCTTAAAAATTATAATTTATAATCAAATTCAAGGCACCGTGTTTTGGAACTATTAAAAGTATCTGTTAAAGACTTAGAAATTAACAAAAATTCACTTTTGAAGATTTAAAAGTTATTTCAGTAAGGACAATAAAAGCTCAAGGCTGCATCACCTGCGCACTTCTTGAAAAACATAAGCGAAGCTCAAATTTGCTTGAAAGCAGTCGAGAACGGTTCAGGGAATAACACTGAACTTATCAATTATGTTAAGATAGCAGCTAAAGAAAATAATTTAGAAACATATGTTGGTACCGTAGGTACACATTGCAGCAGTTTAAGAGAATATTTGTTCACTGGCAACAAAACTGTTCTAGAAATTATATTTAGAAAAGTTAGGGATATATTAAAACGTTTGACTGTTAGTACATACTGAAGCAGAAATGTTTTACATAAGACCATACCCACTTATACATAGCGACTCTAGAGTACCCCGCCACAATTTATTATCATATGAAAACCTGCTACCGTGGTCCGCAATACCATTGTCAAAATTATAGCGTTTCAAAATCACAATTAATGTAAACTTATTGCTACCGCGATCCAAGGTCCGTAGTCAAAATTATAATGTGAAAACCAGAAATCCTATCCTTAACTATAACCTGCCAATCCTATAAAATTCGGTAGAGGTTCTAAGCAACGAACACGGCAACGGCTCAAACAGCAAAATATACTTTTTATTTTCTCTTTACTTTTTCTTGTAGGTCATTAAAATTTCACTTTCTTTATGAAACTGAGAAGACGACTAAATACTCTTCCTTGAAGGTAAATATGCAAATACTGAAATTATTTTAGTTATCAAGTCCTCGTCGTCAAGAACTCTAAAGCTCCATTTACACGAGCAATATTTCCTTGACAAGTTTACTTGTCAATTTTTATTGCTCGCGTAGATGATCAACAAGTTTT
>JAOCNB020074127.1:0-12389 GCA_026546465.2 Palythoa caribaeorum | reverse complement strand
TGCCCTAAAATGCTGATCTCTTTGCACTCTGAATTTAACCCCCTCACCTCTAAACATCTTCTGCAGCCATTATTATTTAACAATTAGTTGCCGAAGGCAACATGATTACTATTAGCCGATAATCATGGAGCCTGATGTGACTAAATGTTTTAGTATAATTACACTGGTGATTATTTCAAAAAGGAAAAAAAGACATTTAAAACAAGGGAAAAAATTATTTCAAGCGAAAGCGTGCCGGCAGCTATTTTAGATAATTGCTGGAGGTGATTATTGTGTGTTATATAATAACCCAAGTTATTCTCCCATTTTGATTGGTTCTCGCCTGTGATCTATTAGAGGACAGACAGATGCTTGACGTAATCATTACAAATTTTTAATTTTTTGTTATATAAAACCACTAGATTCCATGTTTTTGTGTGTCTGTTGAGAAATAGATCATAGAGGATGTCAAACTGTGGTAAGAACATCAGTGGCACACTCGGCTATTGCCTCGTGTGCTTTTTTTTTGTTCTTACCACAGTTTGATGTCATCTATTATCTATTTCTGAACAGATGCATGCAAACATGGAATCTATTTGTTAAATAGTCTGAGTTTGTCAACCAGTCAGCATGCGCGATTTTGTATAATCAACTGTGTATTTATACTAAATTGAGAACTTTTAAAAAGCATTGTGAAGTTAGCTACAAAAATCAAACAAGACCACTAAAAATTAATTCATTCAAGAAAATAGAAGAGGTAGATTATTGTATATTAATTGCAAGTAATAAGTATAGAATACTAGTAGATTGCAGGATTATCTCAAGTATATCTGGAGAAAATAATCAGTGCTAGTCCTTGTATTTCCATCATCCAAATAACAGATCACAAGTTTATTTTTGACTTAATAATGGATCACGAAAAACACTTAAATATCATCCTGGACCCAGTGTGTCAGTAGGTAGAGCACCTGACCAGTAACCACAGGGTGATTGGTTTGATTCACATTGGGGACTCAAAAGTTTTTTCTTCTGAGAAAAAAAAGAAGCTTAAGACATGAAAACATATATCTTTCATAAAAATTTCCAAGCTGCAAAAATTGCCCATCTTTATTAAAACAAAGCTATGTTTCTTACCAGAATATTAAAAACAGTATTAACATTAATTTGCAAAGAGCTTTAAAAACATAATTTACGAGTGTTAGTTATGTTTTAGTTTCAGGTATTTCATTACTACATTCACTTAATAAACTGACTATAATCTAAAAAGTCAGTTTAGAAATTACCGGTACTAAATAATGTTGTTGAATAAAAATTACCGTCACATGCAAGAAAAAACGGCTGTTCATTCTCTGACCGAAAAGTACTGTGAAAATCTTTCCTCCCAAAGCGCTGAGAGGAATATCTGTCAAGTTTACTATTTGTCTCTTCGATTCGTGAGGCGAGACCTGTATTTAAGAAAATATTTTGAATGGCGAGCCGAGAGAAACTAGTTGAAGGAAAGTATTTGATCGCCAGCTTAGGTCAGTGCAGTCGTTTCGTGTCCTGTGAGTTCTCAGAGATCCCATCAATATTTCATGTTTATGTCATCAAACTATGGACCTACTCGGACTGCCTCAATGTTTCCCAATACAGTCCTCTTGGGAACTAAGATGTTTTGTTTAAGCTGAACATTCTTTCGTGTCTTTCTCATGTCATTACCGCATATGACACAAAGCATCTTATTTCCCAAGAGGAGTGTATTGGGAAAGGAGGAGGAGGAGGTCTATTTAAACTATCGCAAAATCAAGATAAAATACCTTTGCATCCGTGTCTGTAAACAAATTTCCAGCACAAAACTTGGCCCACCTAAATATACTTTGCTTCTTCATAAATTCACACGTATGGAATCAAATTCACCGCCAGTTTTTGACCAGGCGTAATCACTAGACCCAGTCCTTTAACAGCGACAACATACCTGCACAGGCGACCCGCATCTGCCTTCGACATGCACAATCATGGCGGAAGCTGCAAGTTATCAGTGCGCTACGTGCCATTATAGTGCATCGTGCTCATCAATTGAAGGTATGGACGTCACTTTTTGGTAACTGTTTTATCGGAATTTTCTTGAAAAACTACAGTGTATTTTGATAAAAACTATAAAAGAGCTGACAGCACCAAATATCATAATGTCTTCTTCCTCTTCCTCTTCAAACAAGTTTTCGTTTTCATCGAGCAACTCATCTAACAGAAATGGAATCGGAAGAAAACAATCCGCCATTTTAAACACAGATATGGTGCCTGGGTACTAGTTCACAGAAACGGTTTGTGCAAATGGTAAACACTCCAGGTGACCCAAGCTCCCACTTAAAACGATTAACTTTTCAAAGTACCAACATTTTTACAAAAGATAAACATAACAAGTTAATCTTTTGTGCGTCCGTAGTAACTTTTTGTTATTTCTACCGATTAAGGACTTTTCTGCTACTTTTAATCGACATTATGTCCCTTCATAAGACATGTGTAAATAACAACAGTTTTCACATTAAACATGTTTCGGCAAATCCTTTGCCATTGTCTTTATACTAACTGGTTACAAAACTATTTGTAAGTTAATATATGCTAAACTGAAAATGCTAATTGCACGGTATTATTCGAGCGTTACAAAAATAAATAAAAAGATGAAAACCCTTAGATAGGTATTCCATCGCTTACTCCCTCCCCCTCCCCTCCCCCTCCTAAACCCTCTCAGACTGAGATACAGTTACAGGAACTTGAGTTCTTCTTGACCACATTTTTAGATTTTTCGTTAAATTAATTCAGAGATAACAAAAGCCACTTGCGCATGCTCAGTCCATCAACCGTTGGCCGAGTTGAGGGCCAAATGAGTGTTTAGATTAAAGAATTTGCCCGGGGGAAAAATTTTAAACTACTTTCGAAAGCGTGTCACCAGGCTAGCCAAATGACCCTTCTAAGTTCCGAGCCACGCCAAGTTCTTGTTTTTTACGTAAACTGAACTAAAGTCATTGACGGATTTTGTAAAGAATTGCAAAGAGAGTTAGCCGGTTCGGATGAACCTTCTACCCGTGGTAACTTTTCTCGATAATAATGGAATAATCTGTTAAAGTTAATGGCTTTTAACGGAAGCAGGTTGATGAGACATGTAGACGCCGGCGTCTGCTTAAAAGTGTCTGTCTTGCTATCTCGATGTCTTTTGGTCGTTGTTTGTGTTAAAAATACCAGTACCAGTCAACAGTTCACCTGAGGGTTAATATAATAACCGCTTGTCACAATACCTCACATGTACATACAACCAGGCCTTAATACATTTAGAGAACTGAAAAAGGGATGATTTCTAACAGGTTGACAGTTTTTGTAATTAGTAATAACCTTAAATACTATAAGCCGGAGTTGCTGGTTTTGTGGCTTCAAGTAGAAAAAAGAAATATGAAAGAGTAAATATGGATTTAGAATTTGTGATTTGCTTTTAAAAGTTTTATTAATTGGCAACATATCCCAAACTGAAAGCGAGGCCGCGCGCGGTTCTTTGAAGTGGTATATTTGTATTAAAGACACAATTATAGCGCGGATCTTTTGATCCTGACACCGCCTATGGTGATGGCAATTTTAAACTAAAATGTGAATTTTGCAATTTTAAATTCAGATCACAAAGTTCATATTTCAGTTCTGCTTCGCAAATGTTTAGGCAATAAAACAGTGTACTGAGCGCGTGTTTCTATCAAGTTTTAGAAACCCGCTATGATGTAAGAAAGCAAGAAGGAAGTGTTGAGAGAATACGAGGCAAAGACGAGTTTTCCCGCTGCAGTTGTGAGTTTTCTCTTACGGCCTTTCCTGTTTCTAAAACTCGTGGCAAGACGTGAGTCACGTCATTTCATGTTTTTATCGAGATTTAGAAAACGGAACCTGAAGCCGATCAAAACGCTCAGTCGTTTTATATATTTCCTAAAACGAATTATGAAAAGTGATAGGGAATGGGAATCAGCCGGTCAGAAAAACTTCCCGGTCCCGGAATACAAAATAACAAGTGTACAGCTACCGAGTTATGTTATTAACAACCCCTTTAGACCATTGCGGGCTAAATTCCCCAAAGAATTCCACAAGATACCGTTGTAATCTGCCTTCTCTTAATAACGTTTGATCAGACTTAATCATCTTAAATTTGGTGGAATCATTGATGATGTTTAGAATACATTGATTATAATCAGATCTGTTCAAAACAACAATACCGTTCCCTTTATCAGATTTTGTACTTTCTTAAATCCTTCAGCACTTTGATTTTCTTAATATCCTTGGGTGTTGGCTTATTCGACGAGCAGTAAGTGTGAGCGAGATGAAATAGCTCTGTGGCCAGCTTGCCTTCTTGATTTTTATCTACCAAGTTTTTGACCATCGTGCGGTGTAATAGTTCGAAACAGGCAAACACGTCAGATCGTTTGATTTGTGGGGGACAGATCGAGTGATCGAGACCATACTTTAATACTTCAAGCTCTTCAGTTGTAAGTTGACGGGAGGAGATGTTTCTGATGATATGTTCCGGTGCTAAAGGTACTACAATATTCCTTGTGAGATTTTTTAGTCTTTTCTCATGGTAGATAGAAATCAAGAAGGAAAGCTGGCCGCAGAGCTATATCTCATCTCGCTCACACCTACTGCTCGTCGTACAAGCCGACACCTTGCCGAACGGCACGTTAATTATAGAAATAACGTGAAAAGAAATCATTTAAGAAGTTAAGTGCATGTATTTTAAAATATAGCTTTTCTATAAGCCTGTTCAAATTAATTGGTCAAACGAAATTTCTGAAGACGTTTTTGGGCTTCACTGTAGATGCCTTTTTCCGTAGCGTTGGTTGATTTTGGCGGACATGAAGTTTTGTTTTCTGAATGTGTTTAAATGCTATATTTAAGGTCCACTCTTTTAAAACGTAAACGCGTAAAAGAGAGCTTCAATGAATCACCAACAATATATACCTTTTGTTGGTTACCATTATAAAATTTATTACCATTTCATCACTATAAGCTTACGAATGAAGAGCAAGAAATTAGTTAAACTAGAAAAGCCATATGTTGTACTTAAAATATATGTTCTTTTTTTATTTCGTTTAGTACGGCACCGGTTCGTGGCTTAATAATATATGTGTTGGTGGAATATTGTTTCAGAAAATAGCTATGATTTCGCACCATGTCATTTTGTAGCACTTATCATTTAGTGTCATGTTTTAAATGAGATTCAGGTATGAAAGATATGAATTTTATCTTTAGGAGTGAATGAAAGTTTGTATTTCGGCCACGGAAAAGTCCGGTTCGGGTAAAATTTCTCCAGATGTAAGGCTATCGTTGGCCAAATGCAAGAGAATTTGTTCAGCAGTGCTCTATGGTTTCTGTTAATCGCCATTTTCACGTATTTCTTATAAATAAGACACCAAAGCCTGGCTTCCGTTAAAGTCCGGTTCATACTGGAGACGCAGATGCAGGCGCTGACGCAGGAATAGGCGCAGGAGCAGGCGTAGGCGCAGGAATAGGCGCAGATGCAGGCGCTGGCGTGAACGCAGGAGGAGATGCAGGCGCAGATGCAGGCGCTGACGTAGACGTAGGCGTATGCGCAGGAGGAGATGTAGGCGCTGACGTAGACGTAGGCGTATGCGCAGGAGGAGGGCAGGCGCAGATGCAGGCGCAGGCTCAGACTGACAGGTGCAGAGGTAAACGCAGACCGTAGACGAAGACTCAGTCGTAGAGGCAAACCAGACGTAAACGCTAGGACATTCAGTCTGGGAACGCAAGAAACGAAAGAAAGATGCACGCACGCGCAGTTATGCTTGTTTTTTCAAAATTGCGATTAGTTATAACTTCGCGTGCGGGCACCTTTCTTGTGTGACTTGCGTAGGCGAAGTCTAAATTTCCTTACGTCTGCGTCTGATCTGCGTCGGCGTTCCTAGTATGAACCAACCTTAACTGCTCCAGTCGCTATCATTGCCGTAAAAAGAGATCTTTTACTTTGTTAGTTGGCCCCGATTGATGTCGTCCGGTTACAGGAATCTATTTCCCACTAAACATATATATTTAAAATAGGCTTTAACAACAAATGAAGTAAGTCGGATAGAATCTGCAACACTACCGATACAAGTTAACAAAGGTTTAACAAAGGCCACGAATAAATTTTTACACTGGGAAGAGAAACGTTTAAACGAAATAGTTTGGTATTTAAAAAATTCATATCTACATGGTCTTTGAAAGCGCACACAGACGTTTAGTCAAAAACAATTTAAAATGAAGGCAAAAAAACTTTAGATTATTTTTATGGTGATAATAAAACCAGATATCATAAATACATGTTTTTATTTATTTTACTTTTCTTTCAGAAAACTACACTGATTTATGACAAAACTAACAATAATGGCATCAAGGACATTATGTCAACTTTTGAATTTTGGACGACATTCAGACATTTTTTATATGAGAAACTAGAGTTTTGTAACAACTAATGCAAAGAAAAGCCAAATGAAAACATTTTAACCAAACCCGGCTGTCCCTAAGTAAATTTTTAACGAGCATTAATTATGGGGTGTGAAACAAATATAACTGAAATAGCCCACACATTAACATTTGTTTGTCAAATTTACATGTTATTTTTGTCTTCATCCTGCAGTGAATATATGCAATAGCTAACTGTTTTTGATTCTTATGCCTTTAAAAGTTTCCACTGAATGTTACAAAACTTTAGACATTTTGTGTTTTAGATTAAAAGAGTGGATACTCCGTATTGAAAAAATAGTTCATGACTCGTCCGTTAAAAAGAGCACACATTGCTACTATATTGTAAGAAAACTCGCCAAATAGAAAGAAACTTTTGTTGATTTTTTCACTGGTTTGCGCAGACTCGATAAGTAAAGTTTTACTTCCTTAATTTTATTTCAACAGAAATATTACCTTGCCTTTCACTCACATGTTTAAAACATTTTCTTAGCAATTTCCACCGTTCTACAGCAACAATATATAACCCGCTGACCAATTTTCGCGACATGTTTTAAAATCTTAATTACTTCTGTTATATTGGTGCAAAACATAATGGCTAATCAGCTTTGCGGAACAATGTGATGTTATACTTTCTAACCACTCCTTCAGTCCCTCAAATTAGTTTCTGCAGGTCAGGCAGTGTTTTTATAAATATTAATAACTTAGGTAAATAGGATAATTTACAGAGCTTACTAAGATTTCTTGTGAGTTGACGGACATATAGGGACTGTAGTAAGTTCTGTTACAGTTACATAAAGGATTTTATTGATGTATTAAGATTTTTCATTTAGTTTTACTTTTCTGGTAATGCATGCAGAGAATAATTAAAACCCAAGGTATAGTAGTATGGATGATTTGTCGAGTTAAAGGAAGCCCTGAAAGAGAAATCGCTATCAAATGAAAAAGAATTTTGTGTTTTTTACATTTTTTTCGTTGATACGAGATAGAGCACAAAAAGCCGGAAAACGGGTGTTTTAGTTTTACTTCAAACACGCAAAATAAACATCTTAAAAATTCATGTCAGTCTTAATAAGCCAGATTTTACATTCAGTTTACAGCGTAATGGAAGAATATTTTTGATTGCTAAAATTGTTTTTCTAACATCTTCTTCCCTTGCCTTGTGATTTGGCAAGATTCAAACTCGACTCAGGAAGCTGAGGAGCAGGCCAAGTGGTTTGGCAAGCGAAACGAGAACAAATATTTCATTGTTTTAATTCAATCCTAATTGCTGGTCTGGTCTTCTCGTAAATATAAAAACGAGCTATTACATTACCAAAAGTTTTGCGAAATAATAAAGACGGAAAGTATCCAAAATAAGGCACACGAAAAATATTTGTCAAGTTTCATATAGATATAACCTAATTCCATGATCGAAACACTTTTTCAGTTTTTAATCCTACGATTTCACTGCTCAAACAAAGGACATGAGAGCCTTTCATTCATTTCTTCCCAGCCACCTGCCCTCATTCATATGCTAAATTATAACCAGTCACCAATAATTAGCCGATGTGTCTCAGACACTGCCGATTTTAGAAGTTAGAATCTCGTTGATCACTTTTCAGCCAGGAATTACACTTTTCAGGCGGTTAAAGTGCACTTTAATTGCGAGTCTTTGATGCTTAAACTCATTAAAAACAGATGCAGTTGTTTTCATTGATGGAATAAAAAGCTACTCTTCCACGCGGCAGTCATTATATTGATTCTATCGTCATACAATTGTTGATTACTGCGAAATGGTGTGGGGGTAGTACTAGGTAGGTTAATGATAGGCAATGAGACTGAGAATTATGCCGCTAGCTTATAGTATGTTTTCGACAATTTTGACTCTCTTTTCTTAAAAAAAATCGAGGAACTGAAAAATAGATTTCGACGAAATAAGAACAAAATAACTCCTTTCAGCTATTAAATGTAAACTAAATTTCACATACGACCAACTGCCATGGCTAGCAAATGTAACAATATATGTCATAGTTTGAAGTGGTTGCATGAAGATCCAACTCTGAATGACAGTTGAATCAGTCACTGAAGTTTGAAAAATATCAAACTTAAAGCAAATTTGAGTGATAGCGAACGATATCAACATGCGTTGTGAATAATGGCTTTTAACAACTTATAATGAAGTACTTTCTCTATTCTTACGCAGTTCTGAAAGATATTTTGATTGGTTGGAATATTAAAACCCATTTTGCATTGTTGTATCTCCTAAGTGCACGAACTGACTACCAAGCTACAACTACAGTTTTCGCAACTCAACCGCACCCGGACTCAAAGAAAATTACAACATTGTTGTTACAAATGCAACAATTTATTATCTTAAATTATGACAACTGTACCATAAATCTTCATATAGAACTGTAAATTGCAATATATTTTCGAATGACTATCATTCATTTTCTGTGTTTGAATTAAATCTTAAATAAATTCATTTGAAGCTGAATAAGTTTCATTGAAATGTCCAAATATCAAAACGCGAAGAGGTTTCTACTAATATTTGTTGAAAGTTTTTTTCAAAATTTATGATATTTCATAATATTGCCCATCGAGATGGTTGTTTTGTTTGTATATCTGGCAAACATTTGTGAATTTACTTGTGGTATAGTTTAGAAAGGAACAAAACTTGAATTACAAAAGTTTGGTGAATGAAATATTCACGGGTTAAAGACCTAGCTAGAAATAACTAGAATTAAAAACATAGTTTTACAAAGAACTGTAACTTTCCTCGCCCGTGCAGTGCTGATTGGGATATAGCACGTAGTGCGGTGAATTATAGTGATATAAGGTTTTCTTCAGCCGTTGTTTACCCAAGGTCTTCCGATATCAACCGTGCCGTTTCAAGATGACTATTGACAATTCGCCGTTGGTAAAATCGGCTTGAAGAAAGTTTCGTCAAATAAGATTTTTGTCGAGCAATTTTGGTTTAAAGTTTCATTTCTAGAAAGTCTCATTTTTTCAAAATCCAACCGCGGTCTTGGTCGCTTTGGAAGGTTTCTGTCTGTGGAATTGTGCGAATTGTCCAGAGTTCGTTTTCTTCGTTTTGTTTTTTGTTCAGTGTCCTCTTTCCAATTACTGTCTTTCTCTCCTGTAAATAACATTTTATTCGGCGCAGTTATCTTTTTATCTTCATAAGAACTACACAACTCCGCGAGTTCTTCGTCTGACGTGAAATCGTCCTCGCACTCTGGTGAAGACTTTGTGGGGTTTTCCGTACTACCTGTTCTAGGCAGGTCTTTTGCAGAAGTCGAGTTATTTGAATGAATATCGCAAGTATACGTATTGTCTAATACTTCGGTTTTTCTGCTGTATTCTGGGTTAGAGTCCCTAAATATATCGACACTACGATGTTTACAATCTCCCTTTTTACCTGAATTGATAAGACTCTTTGTTGAACTGATCAGCGTGGCTGGCTGGCTTCTACTGCGCTTGGGGTTTGTTTCTCTCGCTTTCCCTGCATAATCCAAGTCGAACGGCTCCGACCACGAATAATAGAAAGGCGGTTTCGCGACGTAAGCATCTTCTAAGTGATGTAAGCTGAATTTAAACGATAAACTATCAACGCAAGCCATGCTAGTAAGAGCCATACAGCGCTTGAAACTCACGGTGCATGTATATAAAAATCTTCTGACTGCGTGAGGTGATAGGTGCGTGAGTGTAGGGTTCGGCTTGCCTACAGCAGGCGATACGCTTCAGTGACAACTTTGAGACCTCTGCCAGTGTCCGCCACCTGAAAACCGCAGTAAGACGGTGATTAGTACTTCGTTCTGATTGGTGGATATCGGTCAATGGCACCCGTTGAGCTATTATTCGCGCCAACAAAACAGCGGGTTGGAGTGGAATAGTGATTTTAATTTACGAGAATGAAAAGGACTGAAATAACTCTGATATTATGATGACTTTTTATGATCCAACTCTTTTCAGTTGCAGTAAAAAAGGTTACAATTTTAAGCGCAAAAAGAGATAAATCAAAACACTTTTTCATCTCGTTTGAGCGAGGAAGTGCAGCTTTCTTTTACTTCGAATTTCAATTTTAAATTGAATATAAAAATCGTTATGAAATTAATTAAGTTTTTCAGTGTCATGTCCTACTCGGGACATAGTTTAATTTTTTTTGCCATCAGCAAAATTTAAAATTAATCCCAGCAGAGTTAAATTAAAGTTGTTTTAGAAAACATCAAACAAATCTACCCCTGATAATAATAAACTTTTGCAGATGTCACCATGGAGGAAAATTATTAACCTTGGACAAATATCACTTCCTTCTTCAAACAGTTAAATTTCGGAAGTGCAAAGATTATATCCTTCAATTTTATCGTTTTTTTTCGAGTCCTTAAGGCAAAAGCTGAACCTGCAGAAAAATAAATAAACTTTAAGCGAACAAATCAACGAAAACTCATGGGTTTTTGGCACAGCATGTCCACACGTTAATTTTGGTGAATTAGGTGAGTCGCCAGTGGCTACGAGCTTCATATGACTAAGATGACGGGCCGCGTATTGTTCTACTTCATGTCAACAGTCTGTACATGATTTAAATAGTATTGTTTTCGGAAGAGAAGGAGGTGTCGTGAAAACAATGCTATGTTAATTTCAAGACGAACGTTCTGTCGTCAACTTTTATCAAACTCATCTTACACGTGTTTAGCGACTTTGCCAAAAAGAATACCTTCAACACAATTTGCATTGCAAAAAGGGAAACTTTATGATCAGTAGGGACAACAGATAAAGATTTCTTTGGATTTCTTCAATTCAATCTTTGTAGCACTTTTTCAGGCGAAATATTTTTGTGCGTGCGCTGTGGAGACGTTTTGAGAAATAAAACTGAAGTACTGTGCTGTTTTTTTTCCATTCTATCTATTGACTGAAAATAAATAACAGCTCAAACGGAGTATTAAGTTTATCATTGCAAAGAGGTTTTGACACTTAGGGATAAAAGTGACTTGATCAATGACAAACATTTGTCAGCTTATAAACTTTTGGTAGAATTCGCAATACCAAACTCTCACGGACCTTTAGTTTTGATGCGAGGGAAAAAAGAACTTTTCTTAAATGCTTAGCAGATGTGACCAGAAGAATTGATATTATAATAGGAAAACGACAGAATCGCTAATCCTTTTGCCATTATGAGCTTTTTGTGTTAACACGATGAATATAATCATACTAAAAAGGTTAAAGATTGAATCTGCGATAAATGTTCCTTATAAAGCTGTACTCTTCGCAAATGATGTCGAGAAGAAAGTTTTCTGAAGTTAAAAAATAGAGATTACTAAAAGCTCATTTCTCGCCAATGCTGAAACACCTTTAAAATGTTTAGCGGCTCAAGTGGCGATACTTTTAAAAGCTGTTAAGAGTGCATCGTGTTGGGAAAAGGCTAGAGACAATAGTGGGAGAAAATATCAAAAAGAGCATTGTTATTTAAATGCAAAAATCATCTGCAAGAGATGCCAAATTGCCTGTGTAAAATGAATTGACCAAAGGAACCGTCTAAAACATCTTTCAAGCTGTCACTCTTTAATAAAACACAGCCAAAAAAATTGTTAAACAGCTGCAATAACATGGGATTTGAATGCACAATAACAAAGCCGGGTCCAATATGATAGTTTAGTTACAGGTAAACACAACTTTTAAACAGGAGACATTGATGCGGCGTCACGCTAATCTCAAACATAATTTTCGCACGAATATTGAGGCATTGACTACTGATTTATTCTCCAGTAATTACGTTGCTGTATCGCCTGTACTAAGCACTGCTCGCCCATAGTATTTTCCTACAAGCGATTAACAAGACCAAAACTACTTTCTTGTACTACATTATTCACTACTACTACATCTACTACTACTACTACTACTACTACTACTACTACTACTACTACTACTACTACTACTACTATTACTACTACTACAACTACTAC
>JAOCNB020074126.1:0-20403 GCA_026546465.2 Palythoa caribaeorum | reverse complement strand
CTCCATTAAATCCTGTACCAATTGAAGAACAATTCAGGTGGAGCCACCCACTAAGTGAGCACAGCAACTGAACAACGCCAGTTAAGTAAGGAAAACAAATAGATAAAACCGTTAGACACCCGGCACTGCATTTCTAAACTGTCACCGAAGAGGTTCGTCCCCAGTCTGACTCATGCGCATGCACTACCTGATATCTGATCCAAAATGGCGGGAACTCTTGGACTTTGTTATCAGTTCTTTCAATCTATTTTAAAGCTTCTGGGCGATTATAATGCTTATGATTTGTCTACAAGAGAGAATATCACCATAAAGATTGAATCGGTTATTGTTGCTTCTTCAACAAGCAGCCTTGCACGTCAAATTTTTCTAGCATGTCTTTTCCATTACCTTCGCATTTTACATTTAGACCGGATAGAAGCCATAAAAACGTTTCTCAGTGCACAGGAGTGGCTATTTATTCTTTGGAATCACCTAGTGTCTGTTTAGCTTCTACATCAACCCAAACTATAAAATCAGCGAGGACACTTTAATTAGACTACGATCACTTGGCTTTACTTGGGAAACCATATCAAAGATGATAGATTCCCTATCTGAACCTTCAAGGATCCGCCATTTTGAAAGTACGTGCGCGTCCTTCCCAGCATGCACTTCGGTGACAGTTTGGAAATGGAAGTTTGGAAATGTATTGTGAGATTCGTTGACAAAATTTTTTTGTTGAATGTGAATCTCGGTGCGTTGAGTGTGGTCGAGATATATTTACACTATCCCCTCCTACCCCTTCTCCTTTCCCTTCACCCACAGGGGATGGCCGACGACAGATTGAGTGCATAACGACCGAAAGAGTTGAACTCAACTCAAATCTTTTAGCGCCGGTTCTAGTGTTTCCCACATAATCCCAGACTCTAGAACTGGTTGTTTCTATAAAACATGAAGCTACCAGAGGCATACCCCATTCATTTCCCCTGCACTGTCGGCAGTTTGGCATACGGTACTTACGCTTGTATGGAAACCAGCCCTAAGAAAGTTGATAAAATTATGGGAATTTGTTAGTTATATTGATAACACAAACGTTCTTATTAAAAATCTCTTTATTACAATAAACAAAGCAATGTTATTACCGATTAACTACACTTTGCATCCCATATCTAGCATATACTAAGCTTAAATAATACAACTAAAGACAGCGGCAAGGCTCATAAGAACTATACAAAAGGTCCTGCTATACAAAAATCAAAACGGACATAAAGATGAAAAACACTATCAATCGCTTTCTAAAATTTTAATAATCTAACCGCTCCTAAATTTTGATTTTGTTACATACTTAAAAAGGAGAACACGTTATCACACAATAACATAAAATATACTGTTATTGACACTATCTTGAAGATAGCTGACCCTACAATTTCTCAAAACTCAAAAATGAATTGACCATTGCCTTGGAGACAAAAAACTGAAATTTTGCGATTCCTTTGTTAGGAGAAGTTGTTACGTATTTGGGACTGAAAGAGCAAAAATCGACAACTTATATCATTAAAGGATAAAAATATACCTGCTCTCCGTCTTTACAATAATTTCGACGGAGGCATTGCGGCCACCTTTTGACAACTAATTAAATATCAGCAAAATAATATTCAGTTGTATTTTCTTTGCCACTGTAAACCTCAACATTCAAATAAATTTTAATAAAAATATTAAATTGTACAGGTTACGACCGGTAACGTCTCAGGAGTGTCTCCAAAGTTTACACACGCCGAATTATTATATTACAGATCTTTACACACATGCGCCAAAATATTTAAGAAATCTTACAATTTTTTTTTAGATTTTAGTTCTTTGTATAAAATTCTTTCAATTTTGATCCAAAAAATAAATTGAATGCAATTATTTGTAATTCTTTAACATTATTATTTTTCCTACAGTTCTAATTTATTGAGCTGCTATACCATGCTGCAATTTTCTATTCTTCCACAGGAAAACTCACATACCTGGCGAAAAATACCTGATCAGTTATACTGTTCTACCCAAGTAAAATTGTCGAAATAGGACTTTTGCAGCTACAGGTCACATGACGTGGGTGGGCGAGCTGAGTGTTGATATGAAAAAAAGTTGTCCCGTTTACCGGGTGTCCCCTCCCCCCAGTTGTCTCTAATCCCCGAGTTGTCTCGCCTTCCCGAGATGAGTTCAAGATCCTCGTGTAAAACGTTCATTGGAACTTTGAAAGGAATAGGTAAAAAGTTAGTCAGCCCAGTATAACTTGGGAAAGGAAGAAGGGGGATGGGGGTGGGGGGAAGGGGTGCGAGAGGGGAAGGGGGAGTTGTGTTAGGTACCCGAGACCATATAGGGCATTCTTTTACGTTTCAGTATAGAGTACTTTGTATCATGTGACCTCAGCAAAAAGGCAATCTGTCGTTATTCGCCGACCAGTTGATATGAAAACAAAACGAAAACACGTAAAAGCAACAAAAGTTGTCAGAACGCTGGAAATCAAGGGCAATAGAAAAGGACTGCTACCGGAGAGGACTCTCAAATTGTTGGTGCCTAAAATCTCTCACTCCTTCGTACATCAAATTATGCGTATTAAAATCCAATGTGCCCTATAGCACTCAAGATATGGCGTTAACTGCCCGCCTTTCATAACTTCTTTCTGAGCTGATCCAGTTACCTCAGCCAAACTCTACGTTCTTCAACGTTGAAGTGGGTTGTTGGTACAAGGATGTGACGCATCTGTCTTTTTCCTATCTTTGCAAGTTTACGCATTTCTTGTTTGGAAGCTTCCAAGTGCAGCCCTTTCGCTATAGTTTCCCAGGGAGAAAGTAAAAAATTCTTAAAATATTCTGCAAGGTTTCTGAAAGACCTTGAGAGGATTTCATCATTAGTCGCCATTGAACATGGGTTCTTTTTCTCCTTCTTGTCCTTTCTCTTTTGTAGAGATATTGCCCTCAAACTTCTTACGTTTGAAGAAGCCACACTAAATGGATAAAAGAAATTTTATCAGATCATGCGACTTGCAAATTTGCAGCCTCTTGGTACATAATATATAAACATTTTAAAAACGTTTTTGACGACGATAACGATGATGATTGATGATGGTAATAATAATAATAATGATGATGATGATGATGATGATGGTGATTCATAATTGTGATGATGCTCGATAATGATGATGCTGATGATGTTAATGATGGTGATAATGAAGATGGTGATTCAAGATAACTGATGAAGACGACGATTGATGATGATGATGATTGGTGTTGATGCTGATGATGGTAATGATAATAATAAGGTTGATGATGAAAATGGTGATGATAGTGACTGTGGTTGTGGTGATTCATGATGATGATGATTAATGATGATGACGATGATGATGATGATGATGATGATGATGATGATGATGATGATGATAAATGTTTTGACTTCAACCAGCCTGCAAATTCTGACGACATAAAACATAGACAGCATTTCATGTAGTAATAAAAGTAACATAGTTGTACTACTGTGCCACTCAATGGCTATCTTACCTTATATAGAATGAATATTATAAGAGCCAAAACTATCAACGCACAAACAACAGCAACAGGAATTTGCCAGTTTGGCCGCTTGGTCTTTGGTGGCAAAAAATCTGCATTGATTTGTGTTTTAGCCTAAAACAAGCAATACACATCATTAGAATCAAAGATATATTTAATTGTCCCAAGTTTGTTTTTCTGACGAAATAAACTTTACTTGAGTCATTACGGGAATCGAAGCTCGTGGCCGTGACCCTTTGATTAGCCTCTGATTAACTTTTATTTCCTCAAAACATAAAACACACTCTTTTCAAGTTTCAGTGACTACCAACAAACATTATCATCGCCAGTCAGAAATACAAATAATAAGAGCCGAAAAAGAACTACAATAGCCCCGCGCAAACGCTATGACAGAACTACAGGTCATTTCAGTCCGGTTCTGTAAAGGCTGATTTAGACGGTACGATTTTTGCCTACAACCATCGCATACAACCTGCTCATGTCATCCTTACGACACGACGTAAGTCAGATCCAAACGCCTACCACACGCACACAATAGACTTGAGTGAGTTGTAGCATAGATCTAGACTGCACAACTGATGTCGTAAGGATGACGCGAGCAGGTTGCATGCGATGGTTGTAGGCAAAAATCGTACCGTCTAAATCAGCCTTAACGCAGGGTGCGAAATTAACGGAGGAAAAACAGCCACAGCCGGTTATTTCGGCCCTGGGCTGATAAAATCGTTATAAAATCACAAATAACCCACCCAACAGAGCTGGTTAAGTTTCAGAGCGTTTGTGGAAACTTACGTATAAGATTGACTTTTGTTATTAAATTAAATAGAAAAACTAATGTGGACAAATTTCGACGTTTCGATGACATCCTGTCATCATTATCAAGAAAATCAAAAAAATTTACATAAGCAGATAGACAAAACTAAACCGAAAACAAGTCTATTGTTCTATTCACTGGCTTAGAACAATAGACTTGTTTTCGGTTTAGTTTTGTCTATCCGCTTATGTAAATTTTTTTCATTTTCTTGATAATGATGACAGGATGTTATCGAAACGTCAAAATTTATCAGCGTTAGTTTTTCTGATTAATTTGTGGAAATTTGTGGAAATTGTTTAATTAGTGAAATGTTTTATTTTAACGTCACAAACTTTTGTGTACTGCTGTAAGCATTACCACCCGTGTTTATGTTGAGTTTTGAGAATCATCGTACCTTAGAGAATAGAACAAAAACGTAAATAAAACTATTCTTGAATGACCGCTGATCCTAGATGCACCTTACATGTATATGCATGTTTTGCATTATGGTTTGGGCTAAAATCTATCCTGGGACAGTTAGGAAAAATGCTAATTTCGCACCGCGTTAGTTCCATCTAACATTTCTTATATTACATTTGGCGTTCCTGAAAGTGCCGGTTAAAGATAAGGGTCCAGTTGTTCAAAAGTTGATTGGCACTAACCAGGGTTAGAATTTTAACCCATCTTTACGTTTCCAACCTTGTAGAGGCCGATTTGGGCTGCAGTTCTGGAGCTGACATTTTGTTTCTTTAAAAATTCTGAACAGTATTTTATATGTAGGGTATATATATCTTTGGTGAAGAAAATTGTTATCTAATTTTGGCTTGACCCGGATTTAAAGTTAACCCACTTTTGAACAACCCATCCAACAGCTCTTAAGCTTTATCCGGAGAGACCAAGGTACGCGTCTCCCTAACGCTATTGTGTGGCGCAAATGCGAAGCCTTGTTTTCTATTCCTTCAGCGCATGTTGAAACTGTTGCTCATAGCTTACAAATTGTTCTCACATGTTGAACTACGTTAAACTTGTTTTCTGAAGGCTTCGACAAAGATAAATCTTTAAGTAAATAGATTTTAATAGTCAGTTCTTTCAGAGCCTGGAAAAATGATTTGAACCCAAAAACTTTCTAAAAAGTATGGAAGAATTCTTGAAAGTAGAGAAAATGTCTGGAAAAAAGTCTGGATTTTCTTGGATTAACTTCCAGTCGAAAAAAAAACAGCCAGCGAGTCCCTAGGGTTCCTTAAAAGTCTTATTTTCGATTTCATCTTTTTAAGGCCTTAAAAAGGACTTCAATTTTCCCAGTTTCATAGTTGAAGTATTAAAGGGTTTAAAATATTTGGTTGAAATTTTTTTGCTAGTTTGTTAGACTCGGGTTTTGAAGATTGTATTAAAATAATTTTGATGAGAGCACCGACTTTTTCAATTTTTTGTTTCACAAATAACAAGTGATTTCAATATATTATAGTCAGAGGAATTCGTCACTTGGAATTATGACTTCAGCTTCAGTCGATCATTGATTGCTAAAAGCACATTCTCGAGTTTCTGTCTGTTGCGTTTTTTTGGTCTTAAATTTTTTGATTTTTGCGTCTTAAATTTATTGAGCCCTAAGTGGCAGGAATCCCAGTTCTACTAAAAAAATCCTTCAGAGGTGGGACGCTCTTAATTTGAAAAACGATTCCAGTTTATCAACTGTTACGCCGATAAGTTTAGAACACACAACACAAACTAGAAGTCACAATGTTCACAGGTAATAGAAACATTGTCATTTTGTCCGAAACGTTTGTCTGAAACAATTAGTGACCTAATTTTGAGTCTGGTAAATCGGTGCAGAGGTCTAGAAAAACTCTGGAAATATTCTGAAGTTTTGTTCTAAAAGATCTGTGCTCACCCTGTGTAAGGGTTTCGAATAAAATTTACGCAAAGTGACTAATTTTTTTTAATGAAGCTTCTAAATGGCGCCCTAAATGGTGATCGATGATAAGAAGTGCAGTTGGTAAACGGGATAAGTTGTTTGCTTCAGGTCTTTACTGGCTTTTCTGGCGCATAGCCATAGAAATTTCTCACGCTTCTGCCATCTTGGATTGAAAACGAGGCTTGACGGGCAAACCAAACCTTTCGCCATCTTTAGTTTCCTCGTTTGCCAATTTTTCAGCAAAATCCAGACCAAGTTTTGATAAATAGTTCAATGATTTCGATCAAGAAGATTCACCATTCCCATAAATCATATGATACGATGCCATCTTTTCTCTGTTTTGTCTTTCCAGCCTCGTTTTCAATCCAAGATGGCGGAAGCGTCTATAGAACAGCCTTGACTGTACTAAAAGAGCCACTGGGAGCAATAAAAACGTCATAACAGCGTTAGTTTTGTTACCTTGCACATTGTTTTGGTGACAGTGGAGCTCAAATCAAAACTTACAACTTGTTACCTGTATAAAAGTCTTGGTCGATTTGGGAGGTCGATTTTCAAGTCTGTTAGCGTTTGTTGTATAATAACTTGTTTGAAAGAGCAAATAAATAATAGCACAAGGCCTGACGTATGTACTTTTTTGTTACAGGGTATATATGGATCGTGCTCATACCAGCGGCAGTGATCACCTGGACGATTTGGAGTCATTACTGAATTCGTCAAGTTCCTCGTTCTTACCAAATGGGTTTTTCCCTTACGACCTTTTCATTGGTTTGAGAAGACCGTACGTAGTTGTGTGTGATTTTTTCTTAGATTGAAGTTATTGCTTTAAGACATTTTTATTGAAATTTTTTAGATTTATTACTGAAAATATTGATATTTCCACTCTTTTAGAGCACACTTCAGACCAAAATCACCGCCGTCTAGGAGCGTAACACCAATTCTTTCTTCGCAAGAATTTCCTGATCAATCACAACCATCCGAGCAGGACTCGAGCAAGCAGACATTGTCTGCCGGAGAACCAAGACCACGGACGTACAGGAGCTTTTCAACTCAGCCAAGGTCAAAATTCTCTCTCAATGGATTTGTAGGATCAAATTTCACGCATAACAGCCCGTTAAGGGGCGATAACAGCAGAACGCTATCAAATCTAGTCATAAATGGACCTAACTCTAGCCTTGGTGAAGCATCGCTAATGGGCTCCTCCACCGCTACACCCAGCAAGAATGCTTATTCTACTGCACCAATGAAAGGTGTATATGCTCTGAACTTTCCTCTCAATTCAAGCACGTCTAGCCAACTGCTGTCAAACAGCTTGGTTCGTGGTAATGCACCTTTCTCTCCTACGGCAGTACTGGCGCCACAATCAACTACCACAGAACTGAAATCCAGAAATCCAAACAATCTCACAATAAACATCAGGTAAGAATTGATCCCGAGTGTAAATTGAAACATTGTCACTGGAGTAAACAGTAAATAGTTTAGAAAGACTGTTAAGGCCGAATTATTTTCATGCTAATGATTCCGGGTGATCTGAGTTCAACCGCTCGACCAGACCAGTGGCTTGGCAAAAGAAGCGATACCAATTTTTAGAACGAACATTGAGCCATAGTAATGTGATAAACAATAACCTGTAACAGAAAACCGAACCGATTGCAAAACAAATAGTATACGGAAACTTGTTGAAAATTGTCATATCAAACAAATTGTTGGCGCGCTTCTAGTTGGCACGTCGACGCGATTAGCTTTGTGGGATGGATAACGAGATGAGTATGACGTAGGCTTATCTCGTACTTGTAGCGTGGCTACTAAACCAGATCAATTGTTTGGAAGTTTTGATCTAGGATTCCACATAACTCTCTTGAGAGTTTCTTTTTCGTTGTTTCCCTCGTTTTTTCATCTCATTAAAGCTCATTTCTTTTCTTTTTTATTTCTTCTCTTAATACAAACTGTTTATTTATCTTTTGTTCCTTTCATGTTATCGTCTTGTTTTGTGTGATCTCACTGGTCAGAACTGAAATTGAGGGGGTGGGGTACCTAAAACATTTCGGGTCTGTTAAGGTTGGGATGTGGGATGTAAGAAGACATCTTAAATTCTACCAGGGACCCCCCTACCCCCCAAAATGAACGGTTCTTAAGATACCTGTAAGTCAGCGAGATTATTGGACCACTTACAGCGCATAATATGGAGATGAAATTTTAACATTTTGATATAGAATATTGATTTTTAATCAGTGTTTTTCTTATTCATTCCAGTGACGGCAATGAAAACCGCAGTGGACCAGATAGTTCTGCAGTTCAGCGTAATAGTATTGATGTCCCAGTGATTGGAAGTGGTGCCACGTAGCCTTAACACATTGCTGTTAGACATTTATGGAAATAATGCTCGCCAATCTAACTGCAATGGCGCCAAAGAATATGGAAAAATGATAGATAACAAGAAAGCTTTATTATCTCAGTTCTGCTGATCATCTGATGTGATCTTCTTGATTCGAGAAAGCGGGGATAACTCTTGGTATTGAGGAAACAAATTGTTTTCTTGGATTATGTATGAAATCAGGGCAGAAATGATTTCTTGGCAACCTGTCACTACTCGGATGCATACGTTGAGGAAACACATTTGTATTTTGAAGTGCTGTATGTACAGTCTAACATAGATGAATCGCGAAGGGATAGAATGATTAACACACATGCAGCTTAACATTGTACATAGCGATTATAAAGTCTCGGGAGATGCACACAACGTGAAGGGTTCACCATACATATATTTATTGACAGATGTTTTTGGATTTTTGCTAAATTATCACAAAACCGTTGTGAGAACCCAAGAACATCTGCTTAATTTTTTAGTCACAGCTTTGTTACTCTTTTTCGCCCAGGTGTTGCATGCTTATTTGCTTTGTAATTTTCAGTCACAGCAAATTTGTTTCTTAAAAGGGCAGAGTCGCGGTTCTCTTCATGGCCGAAATGTGAGACAAGAATACAGTAAAGCTAGAAATAACTAAAGGTTAGGATATGCGGGCGAGAACACTTTGTGCAGGTATTTTCACTGCAGCCGAAGCGCACTTACTGGATTTTCTCATAAAATCTGTATTGGGCCCTAGTTAGTTGCGATCCAGGCAAAGTTGTGAATTTTCACGACAAATTCTTTCTTTGTTTTAATACTTCAATCAAAAATTTTGCCATCTTAGCTTTATTTTAAGCAAGAACTTGCTGTGAAAACCACAACTTTGCCTGGACCAACTTCCGGCTTCCACCACTAGTAATTTTACAATGGTATGTTTCACGTGAGCAAAAGCTCTTTGTCCGCACGTGATCAGTTGATTCAAAACTTCTCGAGATCGAAACAAGTGATAATCTATCGATTTAGGCAGAACAAATCGGAGTCAAAATTGAGATATTATGTTTCGATTAGGTTGCGGTTTCCCTTTGTCGTTCGCAATAATACAAACAAAAGTTACTACGATAAAATTGAAAACAAAAGTGATTCATGACGATGAATGTAAAATTGCATGCGAGATAATTCATAGGTTTAGAACGACCACACAGCTTTCTAGAATGTGTTACGGCCTGGAACGAATAAAGATTGATAAGGTTTCTACGAATAATGGTTTGTGATCGTTCTGATCAGAGGGTTTTCACCTGACGTCATAGCGGCCACGTCAATGTACCTTGAACAAAAGAATTTTGATGATCTCATTTGTTTAGGAAACCAACATGGCCGCTGTCTTTTGTCTTCAGCGTCTCTGGCGATTGTGTGAAAACGCTTACTTGCCATTTGCAAATAACGCTCCATTGCTCACAACAAAGCCTTTCAGTCGAGGCCATGTTCTAACTTCAAACACATTTTCTGTATTTTGAAGAACTTTACTTCAACGTAATGGGTTTTTTTTGTGAGCACTGAAGCGTAATTCGGAAACGCCATATTTGAATTACTTCGCTTGCTTTTTTGACAACATTCATCAAGAATCACTCCGTTGTTTCATATTTTGTTATGGTTTTGTGTTATTTTACTGTATTCTTCCCTTAAATCGGCTCAAGTTTTGATCATGGACAGAACCGTGGCAATTTACCTTTTATATCGTTAAATAGTGGTTAGAAATTTTTTTTGCGTTTCGTTGATTATTTGATCAGCAGCTCGAAGACTGCCGTTCCCAGCTGAAGTGTGTGCTTCGGATAGAGTAACAAGGCTGCAACTGAAAATGATTTTCACTTCGGCACATACAGTAATTGAAAACGGGGGTACAAATTTAATATGGACGGTCTCTTAAAATAGGTCGTCCGCTTTAAAATATGATTACCGAAATAGACCAGTAATATTATCTTTAACCAAATTCTCAGAGCACACGCCAAGCATTAATAGTTGATTGATTCAGTTCAGGAGGTGCTCATTTCGCTTTCAACAACTCCGTTTTAACTCTTTTTCTACGACCTGATAAAACTTGTGACTGCCGCGATACATTACAAACTAATGAAATTAAATATACGTTTTTACTCGGCAGACAAGTTTTATCTTCTGTTATTTCTAATGGAAAATTAAAAGTAATGCATGTTTTATACTTTACTTTTTATGTAGCGTGCATAATTGTTGAGTTGGATTAATTTGAATCCGGCGTTTTCATTTTTTGTTCTTGCAAGTAATTGTTTATTATATGCAGCTTTTCGTGAAAGTTTTAGCAAAAGCGCTTGGAAATACGCAGGTCAAACAAAGAAAAATGGTCTTGAATTTCTTCCGCAATTTTTTCTTTCAGCCAAACAAGTTCTATTTATTGCTGTTTACAAAATTAGAAAAATAGGGTATCTCCAAAAGAGACAATAGCTTTAAAAACAAATCGCTTTGCTAGTAATTCAAATGCTTTCCTCACAAAATAAAATTTGTTAATCCAGAGTATTTGAATTATTAATAAGCGCATTTCGAAGTCCCTGAAAGGGCAGGTGTCCCGTGCATCGTGCCAGAATGAGAGACGTGGAGGGACAATTAACTTTTGATTCCAATACATAAGGATTAAGAAATATATTTTGTAAAACAACAAATGTGAAGTTAATCGAGACTATTTGTACCGCTGGGATTTCATATACTTCTGCAACCATTTGTTGTAAAAATAAATCACAACTTACAGAGAGAAAAGCCTTCCAGCTTGTTAAAATAGTAGAAGCCAAGATATTTGAAACCCCACCAGACAATTAAATTTATTTAGTTTGAGTTTAGGAATAGTGTAACATGGATATGGTAACAAGACGTGGTACCAAAGTGATAACCTATCCCTATAACCAACCACAGCCAGTTGTAATTAGCTTGGAGTTTATTTTCTTGGAAAAACCAGAATACCAGGAAAAATACCTTTGAGTAAGATCGAGAGATTTACTAAGGTCTAGTTCAAACGTCGAACTCCACATGTGCCGAATCTAATGCAAATGAGCAAATTCAATTGTTCTACCTCATTTGCATTAGACTCTGCACATGTAAAACTAGGCCTAAAGGCCACGTCCACACTAATGCGTTTTCGTTCGAAACCGCATACGTTCGATGCGTTTGCCTTTAGGACGCTGAGCGTTTTCGGCGAAACCACATCAAAGTGAAAACGCTCTGGAAAGTGGATCCAAATGAAAACGCATTGGTATCGTCTTCTTGTGGACAGTGGGAAACGCATCGGAATATAAACGATGATGTCATCCACATCCTGAGTGGTACCCAGGCTTCGTGTCCGTGAAAAATGAAACATGGCGTCTCTTTTGAGCATGTGCACATTGTTTAAGGTTTCACACGTACTCATATTCAACGTTTTCGAGCGTTTTAGCATTTAGTGTGGACAGTTGAAAACGGTATGAAAACGTTAGGTCGAAGCTTTTCGATGTCACCGAAAATGAAGCCAAATGAAAACGCGTAGGTATGGACAAGTCCAAATCTGATCCCATGTTTCAAACCCGAAATTGGATCCCCGCTCGTAAAGGAGAGACGCACAACGATGACAACTACACTAACCTGACTCTTATTAAGAGAGGTAAATGTGCACAAAGTGGACAGAAAATGTTTATTTTAATAGTTGTGTCTGTACACTTAATTGCAGTAAAGGAGATGTAACCTGATTTAGCTTGTCAAAAGACTTTATTTCACTTTCAATGTATCATTTTTCAATAGTGCACACTTGTGTATTGTTTGGAAATGTGCCGGCTGCTCTGTAACACTTGTTAAAATTATATAAATAAGATCAATTCTTCAAAATTTGTAATCGTAAGTTTTCGACTGAGAGGTTGCCCTCCCTCCCCTCATTTTTCTTGGAAAAGCTGATGTTACACTACGAATAGCGGAGGTTTCATTAGAAAATGGCTACAGGGCGTTTATAGCCAGCTACTTCCTGATAAGTAAAGGCTAAGGTACGAGTTGTAAGGGCCCTAATTTTCTCGCTAAAATAAAATACATTATAAATATAACCAAATTTCATTTAATCTGGACGGCCAAAATTTGTTTTGTTTCATTCTACTTTTAAAACTTTGCCAAAGTAGCATTGGCGACACAAATTGCCCCAAATGTGTCCAAGTGATTTCTTGGAAATGCTGATACTTCTGACAGTATCGCAAATGTGCACAATGATTTCTTGGAAGTACTGATACTTCTGACAGTATCGCAAATGTGCATAGTGATTTCTTGGAAATACTGATACTTCTGACAGTATCGCAAATGTGCCCAAGTGATTTCTTGGAAATGCTGATACTTCTGACAGTATCGCAAATGTGCACAGTAATTTCTTGGAAACATTAATGGTTCGTACAGTTACACCCAGAGCCGCTAATCATTTGCACAGGAAAACCGGAATTTTCAGTCAGAAATTCAAATGGTACAGTTCATCTCGCTGAAAAAGTTTCGAAAATGAGGAAAAACCTCAGACGTATTCCTCTTTTTCCATTCCACCCGAAATGAACAAAAAATTCTGCAGCGTTTGTAACAAACGGCTCGTGCTAGCATCCGCTAAGCGCGTTTTCAGTGGGATGAACTGTATCATTTGAATGTCTAACTGAAAACTCCTTTTTTTCAGTGAAAATGTAAATATCATTACTCTTTATCCATTCCAACCGGTTTTTTTCGAACAAATAGTGAACAATCTAGATGTCCCAAATGTGGACAATGATTAACATTTCTTGGAAATGCTGATGGATGGTTGCGCGGTTGTCTCAAATGTGCACAATGATTGATTTTTCGGAAAAGCTGATGGTAGAATAGTCGTACGAAAATTTACATTAAGTGCTAGGTGCTTGAGGTTTTAAATGCAATCTTGCTGTTTAAAACTTCTAAGGCCGCTGTTTCACGTTGAAACTTTTAGCTGAAACTTGTGTGCAACAACGACGCGAAACAAGTTTCACCAAGAGCTGTTACACGGTGAAACTCTTGTTTTTATCACTACTCAGATCGTCGCGACTGTTGTAGAAGTAGAAGCGGTTCTACTTTTCGTGAAACCCGTGGCTCGCAATGGAAGTTCAAAAAAGAAACCGACAATGTTACACGGTGCAACGCCTGCTGAAACTTGTTTCGCACCGAGGTTGCACACGAGTTTCAGCTAAATGTTTCAACGTGTGACAACGGCTTAAAGATAGAAAAATAAGGAAAAAAATGAAACACAATTCTTTCTCAATCGTGTACCATGCCATAATAATGTATAGGGCAACAAGCTATTCGATTTTCCCACGATATTTCACTTCGCGTTTCGTGCTCAAATTTTGACATTCTAGGCTCAGTTGTTAAAAATCATCTTTATTTTAGTACCATTTTAATTATGCAGAATGATGAACTCTAAGAGTAGTGTTGTTCACTGTTTAATTCTTAAATCTTTATTTATGTATATTTCGTGTTGCTTTATAAAGATATTAAATGTAATGGTCTGACAAAGAAGTAGGCAAGCCAATGACAAGGAAAGTGCAAAAGAGCACTGTTTATATTATTAGGACCCATAATTTACCGTATTTCCTCAAATAAAAGCCGCGACGTTAATTAAATTTTTAATAATTTGGGTGCGGCGTTTATTGGAGGCGCGTTTATTTAAAATGCTGTTAATTTTTTTGAACAACCAACCGTAACTTTACTTTAAAAAGTAGAGAAAACGACGCAGTTCTTTGTCTGGAATGTACCGATCAAGCGTTACAGTTTTAAAACTACAACTTGTGCTTGTGAAAGCGTAATTATTGTTTTGCAATATAATTATTTTCTTTTGTTCAATATTGGAATTAACGGCATTTTTTCGACGGCGGCGTTTATTTATATTTTGGCTATCAGGTTCAGCGCTCAGGACGTGTAAAATGATGCCGACATCTGCTAATATAAGCTGAGTTGAATCAACTATCACTCAAACGTAAGGTGTTTTCTATTGTTACCTTAGAGTTGCGCTTAAATCGAGATTTTTTTGCTGAATTTCGTAAGCCCGGCTTTATGGTCTGCTATCTTGCAATCGTCGGCATCTTCGCCTGGGATTGCTCGATTGCAAATCTGTTATTTGGGGTAAACTATTGTTCTAAAGTTTATCACATTTTTATCAAAAACATGTTTTAAATAGGTTGATGTTCTCTCGCTGTAAAAATCTAAAAATCCTCATTTCGGAGACGTAAATATTATGGAACCAACAGAAAATACAGCAGATTTTCTATCCCCTAATAGACCTCTTGCATAAATGGCGGCGATTTTAATATTCTAGACAAAAGAATATCAAATTTTGCCGCCATTTATGAAAAAAGTCTATTGTACCATTACATAACAGTAACTTTCTCATAATTACTTTGCACTTTGGAACACAATATGTTTTTTTGTTGAACACACGAACACAGTTCTTCGGCAAATCTGCTTTTACGCGGTTCATATTACAAATTATCAAGGTATAATTTCTGGGTTTGATAAAAGGCGACGCGTCACTAATTTCTTCAAAAGAATGAAAGAACTGAGGGTCGATGGTGTCAGCAAATACTCACTATAACATGGGATATAAAAAGTTATAAAGGCGATTTCTTTGAAGATGTTTTGAAAGTTAATTCCTAGAAATCGGAAACTAGAATGAAAGTTAAGGACGGTCTTTGAAGGAGGTTTAAGAGTAGTACTAACAAAGAAAATGGACTGAAATTCTACGAAAATCTAAAGTCAAAATTTAGTATATAGTAAAGCTCTGAAAGTAGTCGATTACATCAATGCTGACGAAAAACTGAATGTGGTACAAAAGTTCGAAATTTACCAGTTGCTTCAAAGAAATACCTGGCAAAATGACAAATAGCTGGATATTTGATATGCTCACTGACCAATCCTGATGTACTAAGAAGAGAGAATGAGTTACATCCTGCTTTTCCCTCTTAAAGGAATCCAATGTACTTTTCCGACTAGAATCTGGAATACAGAAAATCCAGGGAATCCAGATAATCTATAAAAATCTATAAAACAAGCTGTTGAAATCACCGAGTGGTGGAGTCTGATAGCCATCCAGAATCCAAAATATAGAATCTCGAATCCTAGATCATATTGGATTAAGATATATGGAACGAGCCATTATAATGGATAAAGTTTCGTTCAGAATGAATTGAGTCGGTACCCAGCTCAAACAACGCTTGTGGTGATTGACAGCTTGTAGCAACCAATAGAAGTCGTTCATCTGACTGATTGACGAGATCTTAATCTTCGCATCTGACTGTGTGCCGTACAGATCTGGCAAAAGGGGCCCTGTTAGTACAGAATAAGAGTTTTATCAGGCTTGCATGTTTTCTGTTTTTTAGTTAGTATACTCTCCATGCAGAAAGATTTTTATCACTACCTGCAGTGGCTTTAAACGTCTGTTTAAGAAATTCTTCCTGCTGTATGCAATTCAAATTGTGGAAGTATGTTGGAGTAGCCTGTTCGAAATCCCTTTAAGTAACTTGCTAGTATACATTGAAATATTCTTAAAAATTGAATTACACAAAGTGATTCGATAAGGACAGGATAACAGGAGAGAAAGGTGCTTTCTGATCTGTGGTCGTAGCTTCTCTATTTTTAGTGGGTGAATAGTTTTTATGACATAATTTGCTTCATCAGCATACGTAGCTCTCTTTCTAACTGAGACACAAACTGAGACGTTCAGAATATTAAAATAGCTTTCAAAATAAACCTTTTCTGAAAACATGATATGTTAACCCTTTAAACCCCAAGCACAACAAATGATGTGTTGTTAAATTCTCCCAACTGAGCTCCATACATTCTATATAAGCAGTTTGGGAGAATATGGCTTTTCAACTTCCACATATTATTCCACTTGATCAATACCTTATTTCTCATTACCAGTTGTATAATTTTCTTTGAGATATGAAAGGAGAAGTTAGATGTTGATAAATTACGCAGGGCTGAATGGGTTAAATACTGTTCCCGTGATGCGTTTTTAAACATTGGAAATTTTACAAAGAATGTAAGAACTCGTTAACCGTTTTGCCACCCAGTCTCCACCTCATTTTCGTTGCCTTTTTCATGTTTTAAACTCGATTCCTTTTTATTTTGGTTCTTTCTCCAACCAAAGTTGTATGCTAATGAAGTAAAATATATACAAAGACGTCGGAAAAGATTCGCTAGTACCCGCTTGCTATGTTTCGGTCGTAGCCTTCAAGTTTTTTCACAAGTCCAGAAATAGCGGCTCACATCTTCTTTGTGAGTCATATAAAAAATGCATTTGTCGCCTTTCCCTCCACTTACAAAATTATACAAAGAAAAAAGTTGGTTGCAAATTTTCTGTGTTTAAGAGTTTATATTGGAATTCTCTTAGTTTTGTCCTTCTTGTCGTCTGAAAAGGCATGAAGTATGCCTAAATTTAAGTTTTTTTTTATACTCACCAGTTCTGGTCTGGCCGGTAAGCAGTCCTCATGATAAACATGTTTGCAGAAAAATACAACTATGTTGCTTGCTTTGCGACTATCTGAGGATCAGAAGAAAATCTTTCAGATTAATTGCAGTCGTGCTTCTGAAAAATAAACTTGGCATCTATTTCTGCCAATCTCAAATTCATGCATAAAATACTTTTTTAACGACAAGTATACAACCAAGGGAGAAGGAGATGTTTAGGGTTCGTACACTTACTAGAAATCTTCCACTACTTTTTCCAGGAGCAGAAAATCACATACAACTAACCTGGTGTAATGACTGGGAGGCGACATCCCTGACACCGAGCATCTTCTATAAACAACAAGAATAATCAGAGTTTTGTAACGCAACTTTAAACCAACGTTGACACTGACAATAAACCGATGATAATACAATGGCAAGAATCAATAGCAATGATGATAACGAGGGCGGCAACTGTGCCGTTAATACTGATGATGATGATGATGACGATAATAAAGATGATAGTGATAACGATGACGCAAATACCGTTGATGATCATAATGATATGATGACGAGAATTGTGACAAGGATACAGAAGATAATGAAGACGATGATTATGGTGATGATGATAATAGTAATAACGATGATTGATAATGATAAATGATGATGATGACAACGATGGAGGACGAATGATGACGGGACTGAATATAACCAATACGAGTAATGAAATAGTAGCAACAATGGTAATGAGATTGTTAGTGTATTGTAAATTGAAACTCGTATTGGTATTATGCATATCATATAAAGTTATCACAGAATGTGCTTTAACTACGCCAAAACTTACCATCCACACAGATACCTCTCTGTTGAGCACGCTGCAAACGCTGCATCAGGCCCACACTGTGAATTCAAGAAGAAAAAGAAGAAGTTAAAACGGTTAGATTAGTGTAAAATGAAATTGTTTTCAAAGATTAATTTAAAAACGTCTGGGTTTTAAAAAACTTCTGAATTTAAAAAAACTTCTGAACTCAAAAAACTTCTAATTTTGTTTCAGCTATTGTTCATGCTTTTATATCAAAGAGAAGCAAGCCGACTTGTATTACTGTTTTTGCTGTTAATTTTTGTCAAAGTTCATATCGTTTAGCTACTATTTCCGCATCACTGCATAAAAAATCAAAACCAATACAACAGCAACAACAACAACAAATTTATTTACAGTCCATATTTTACAAAATCATGACGCGATATCAACGGAAAGGAAAAATTACAAATTGAACGTTACTTGTAAACAACCATAGGGACTAATCAAGGAATGTAGCCTTGAGGTAGGAAATTAAACGAAATGGTCAGAATAAACATGGTTCACAATATAATACACAAGTAAATTGTGGAAAGGAAGAATAACAATACAAAAAAGCTAAAAAAAGAAGACAATAATGGAACAGAATTGAGGAAAGAAAACAAAACGGACACTTTAGGAATAGGACGGGCGGATGTAATCAAAACTATTGACTGCAAAAGGTTAACAGTCAGAAATAAAGTGTTGTTTCAAGGCTCGTTCACACAACATGAAAAGATCGCATACAAGGTGGAACGGATCGCATAAAAGTGGAACGGATCGCATAAAAGTGGAATGGATCGCATACCAAGTGAAACGGATCGCATAAAAGTGGAACGGATCACATACCAAGTGGATTGGATCGCATAAAAGTGGAACGGATCGCATACCAAGTGGAACGGATCGCATACCAAGTGGAACGGATTGCATAAAAGTGGAACGGATTGCATACCAAGTGGAACGGATCACATAAAAGTGGAATGGATCGCATACAAAGTGGAACAGATCCCATTGAACGTGCAACGGATCGGCTGAATCAGCTCGTGTTGACAAAGTTTTATCTGTTCTATTGTTATCCGGTCTGTTCCAAAAAAGGACCGCAACCGCATGCGGTCCCTTTTGGGAACGGACCGGATAAATTTGGTTCTGTGCACATTCTTTTTTCTGTCATTGCGACGTGTAAATGCTCAAAACTCCTTTGGGTACCGAGTGCGTTGAGTTCTCTGGGCCAGCAGTTAGGGACCCTCAAAACAAAAGCGTGTAAACAGCACCATACCCGTACAGATCCTGTTGATTACGGTCCCAACTTTTACCTGATCCTAACTTTTGTTTGTGTAAACGGTCGTATTTTTTAGAGCCAGTGCCTGTTTTTACACGATCCGTTCCATTCAATTTTACATATAAGCGGGCCTTCAGTTTGGATTTGATTAAATATTTACTTAAAGATTTAAATACTTCATCTATGGAATTCCAGAGTTTGGGTCCATAGAAATGTATGTTGCGCATTCTGTAGTTTGTGCGTATAGAGGGTAAGCACACAGTTTAGGTATCCTGCTGATGAACAGTAACAGTGTTTTGCCATCTATTTTCAGCAGCATATATAGTTTATGTCTGTTCATATATCAATTATATTGATGGTGGTCTTTGACTAACGTGAAGAAATAAATGACTCAGGGAGACTGCCTTTATGATACTGGTGTATAAATAGGATGGTGTTGAGCTTGACTAGATCTAGTAACTTCAGCAAGTTGAGATTTTTGAAAATAGGGGATGTTTGTGTTAGAAAATGAAAAAGGTGATAATCCTAAATGTCTTTTGCCGCAAGCAAGCGAGAAGCAACACAAATGGTGAAGGGCATGAGGTTTATCCAAATTATTGCGAGATTCTGGAACGAGGTGTTAAAAACAAAAAAAACCGCTTATTTTTGTAACCCATTCACTCGACGCTTGAGCCAACGCGCCAATGTAAGACAGTAGTTCCTTAGGGTGTGTATCAGCATTGAAGCGAGAAATAAACAAGGCTTCATTTTGAAAACGATTATTAATTAAACTCTGAGATAGGCAGCTGTTAGCTACCGAAAATTAAGTTAACTTTTGTCAACATTTTTAACATCTTTTTAACTCTTTAGGTCGGATAAAAACAATTTTTTTATCATATATATTTGCCTCTGACTTAACTTATCAAACTCATTAATTATTTTTAAAACGTTAACAAAAGAAATCATAACCGTGAAGGGCATCTTTAAATTTCATAAGGATCTCTTCCACATTTGGATGGAATAAAACTTAAAATTTCTTGACCAGATCAACTTTTATTTTAAAAATATTAGCACAATATGACAGCACTAACGTAGACGATTGAATAGTAAGATAAAATATTCGCGTCCGACCCTTACAGCCCCAGGCAAATTATCAACCTCCAACTTCTCCTTATGGAACTCAAACAAAACAATAGAATTGGTAATAAGAAGCAAGGAATTGATCAAGTGAAATAAGCTGTGGAAGTTGAAATGCCAAATTCTCCCAAACT
>JAOCNB020074067.1:0-12389 GCA_026546465.2 Palythoa caribaeorum | reverse complement strand
TATTTAACGTATTCCAAGACTTTCCAGAAAGGGTAAAATGCCTGCAATACTACCCCCCCCCCCCCCCCAAGATTAAGAAAACTGTGTATGAATCTCTTTAAAACTATAAAAATGTTTGATAAAAAGTTAAAAGTTAAAGACTGTTGCAACTTTATAGTTTTACGCTAATGTGATTGTCAGGCAACTGATTTGAAATCATTCAAAGGTTGTATTAAAAGCAGTGTTTTAAATGCTAATTAAGTGATTCGTTTGTTAAAGTTTCACGACTGGAATTTATTGTGTCGGCATTTAGAGATGAGTTTGGTTCTACTGTTCAAAGCTGACGGATATGCCACGTTGAAGATGATGAGAGGATTTTCAGTTAAGCAGAGGTTACAGCACTTAGTTTCATTAGAATATGTCTGTGCGCCTGCGGCAATTGTCCAGTTGATTTGGTACCGACTGTTTTGCTCTTTCAGGTTCCAGATACATTTGGATAATTTGTGCTGTTTCGTATTTTTTGTGCCTGAATGATTGCCCAATCGTATCCTTGTTTGAAGCTTTTTTCTGTTGGGCCAAAATAGATGTTTTCACTGTTTTATTCCTTCACTGTGGCTTAAAATACAAGGCTGCTGGTTTGGCACTGATTTTATAGTGGACAGGGTTTTTTTCCCGCAGTTCCATGTATGTTATGCATGAATTTGTTTATATTATCTCTTTAAGGTTAGATACAGTTTAAATAGGTAAGATTCACCATTTTTTAGTTTTTGCGGGAAACCATCATCTCTGAGAAGATCTTTCACACAAAAATAATATTTTAAAAGCATGTATAGTATTTGAGATATGTGAAGTCAAAACTCATCATCGGAAGTAAAATTGTATGCAAGCCTTTTTTTCAAATGCGTTTTTCTCAAACAACTTGTTGCACCAAGCAAAGCTGTAACAAAGATTTCAAACAGTTTTTGTTGTATTATTGCCAAATTTGGCACACTGGTGGTGTAATAATTGAGCTTCAAAAAGGTGTCAGGAAAGTTTGACACTCAGCTTAGATTTTTATACATTGGATGATTTAATAATATATCTCCTTTGCAAGTAACAAATGTAAAGAATGGGTAATAAAACGAGAGTGAGAAAGTTTATCAAAAATCGCTGACACCATTTTGGCAGTCAAGCTGTGAAGAGGAAGGAATGATAACAAATCATAGTTTAGCTCACAATCAAACGGACTTGGAACTTTGCAAAGGAAAAAATTAGGTCACAAACAATACGCTCAATGGCGCTGATAAAGAAAAAATTAGAAAAGTTATTGAAAGAATTCTTTTAGAAAACTTCATTAGGTTCAAGTGATATATAGGTTTAAGGATATCCGGTTATTACTCGGTTAGTTCCACGAACTAATTTACAGTAGGTGTCCCTACAATTGAAAGTTTCTTTTCCTCCACAATTTCTTGCTATTTTTCTTTATATTGAAGAAGATTTTGTCGCTCGTTTTTTAGAGAACGTAAAACATCTAAAATTTCATTTTAATTTACAATTTTTAGTATAGTTTGAAAGCCAGCTACATATAAGCTTTAATATGATATATAGGTTTAGGTATCTACGCTTTAAGACAGGGCCTCTGATATTGTGTGACAGTGCAATCCCGCACAATTGATCAATAATCACATTCGATCGCACAGTTCGCAAATTTCCACACAATCGCGCATAATTCTTACAAATAACATAATATGAGTCAATACAAATGGTACAAACTTGTGACAGTTGTCTTTGTAGTGCTTTATAATGCAATTTCACAGCAATTCACGGCCCAAAACATCGCAAAAAAGGACGAGAAACGATTGACATTCGATACATCGTTTTTGCATAATTTCGGATTTTTTATCGCACTTTATCAGAGGCTCTGTTAAGACAGATGCACTGTATCGTTTTGACGCAAAACACCCCTGAAGGTATACGGTAACCTTAAATAAAAATGGACTTGACTTGATTCATAAATGAAAACGTCTCTCAAACTGTATCCTAACCTTAAGTTACTGAATCTAAACTGAATCTAAACTCACTTCTGGGCAGTTTTCTCCAATTAACCTCAGAATGCCTGATGCAAGCCATGGTTTACCAAGGATACCTTGAACATTGTGTTCATTCAATACTGCAGAAAGATCACCATAACTCTAGTTACTCACGGACAGGTTTGTTATCTACTTTGAAGTTATTGTTAAATGTAGTAAGATACTTAGTTATAACATCCGAAATAAACACACACTAAGGTCAAAGGTAAAGCGCAACTGGGGAAAACAACACACAAACTACAAAGCTATTAGTAATTAGAATAACCTGGACAACGAAATAAGGAATTCCCCCACATTAGCAATTTTCAAGAAAAATTTGTTTTTTTTTAAATTCTAACTTAAAATCCTTTTTCAATTTCACCTAGTTTCATGGTTTCATGTCTGTTTCTATTTTCATCTTTTATCCATATGCTACAACTTCAAACTTCAAGCAAATAGTTTTTAGAAAAACTATTCAATGCATCGGCGAGTAGATACAAACTTGAAGTAGTGTTGATCATCGCCGTAGGAATTGAAAAAGCTGACGTTTTGAGCGTTAGCCCTTACGAAGGGGAGGGGGCTTATAAGAAGGGGGATTTGGGAAAGGGGCTTATTAGGAGGAGGGCATTAATTCAAGTGGAAGGGGGCTTATTAGAAGGGGAAAGGGTTTATTAGGAGGAGGTGTGTTATCAGATGGGGGAGGATGCTTGTTAAAAGGGGGTGGTGCTTATTAGAAGGGGAAGGGGCTGGGGTTCAACAGGTCTTTATAAGTTGATGCTTACAAAATGGAAAACATTTCAAAATTGGAACATCACATTTAGTAGCTCCGAACAAAATTAAATGTTTATATCTTCCAAAGATTCTGCAAAACTAAATGTTTCTGGCATGATAAAATGAAATGCAAGACTTTTAGTTAAGGGTGGAATCTCATTAGAGGTCAAGAGCTTCTTTAATTGTTGGTGTCTCGAACTGACGACATTTTATATGGGGTTTAAAGTGCTACTACGATGAAATTTCCATAAATTTTCTTCCTTATGCATTTGCTAGTTTGTTCCCTAAAAGATAATCTGTCCAATTCTTATCGTTGTATTTAGAAGGAAAGTGTGGTTATTATACGTTTAAAACAACTACTTGATTGTCCGCCATTAAACTGCCATGTTCTCGCTGCCTGGTGACACATTTCCAAGGCCAGGCTGCAATGTTATAACATGTGACGCCATTTTCTCAACTCGCAAAACCCCTTGACAAATTCAAACTCTCATATTCATCGCTAGATGAAGAGCTAGACACTTTAGATGGAAACAATCGTATCAGGTGAGTAAAAGACTCTGTTGCTTCTGCAGATTCGAGCGAGTGTGTTGAGAAAATGACGTCACAGCTTATTAAAATACAAGTTTTTAGTGTGTTGCCGCAGTGATCGCGGGCTCAAAAGGAATATAAATCTGTAATGGCGGACAAAAAAAAGTTACTTCTGAAGTCGACATTTTTGTTATAGGGACTAAAATCGTAATTTGATCTGTACAGATAGACATGAGCACAACCGATGAACAGTTTCAAATGCATATATTTCTTTTTGTAGATGTCGAAATTTCATCGTAGTAGCGCTTTAATATGCCAAATTCTATGAGTTTCATTTCTACTACTTTTGAAACTTAGGTTTCGAAACAGTAATAGTATGTACCTCTGTCATGAAACATATCTGAAAGGTCGAGAGTTTCTTCTCTGATATTGTATCTCTGACTTAGACTTTCCTGTTTAAGGTAAAAAAGAGTATAGTAGTTAGTTGCAATCAATATAATGATATAAACTGATATGTGATTACCTCTGTAGTTACAAATCTGGGATAGTGGGAGAGTGCACTTTTTAGAGCAATGAAATCAGGGATGTTTAAAATATTAAGCTGCATCAAATGACAATGTTTCAAATTAAATATTTCCCTTCTTTATCCAGGGTTGCCACCATTTACTGGATGTGAAATTCAAGGACTTGTCCAGGACTTTCCATGACCTTTTCAAGCAAAACCAGGACCTTCTCTATCAAATAAAATTTGAATGTTTTACACACTTTTTTCAAAACTGAGTTTAACAATACACATATTATCATGTTAACAAGCTTTGGAAGACTTGTTTCTGGACAAAAATTAAGCCTCCTGGAGTTGCGGTTTTGTTTTAGAGTGTTACATCACAAATATTTTAAAACACAGCTTATTAATTTTCATTATTTTTTGAAGTCAAGAAAGAAATTTTTTGCCTATTCCAGGATTTTCAAGGACTATGACCCAAATTCAAGGACTTTCCAGGGCCTGGAAGTTTTTTCCTCCAATTCCATGTAGGACTTTCCAGGATTTTCAAGGACCGTGCCAACCCTGTTTGTGATTAAAATTAAATAATGAACTAAATTTTCAAACTTGAGGTATTTTAGACTTTTAGGGTTTGTTCATTTGGGACTATTCAAGAATAGGAATACGATTTGAAATAATCCAGAAGATTTGAATTTCCATTCTCGAAACGAACAGTTCTTCCAAGTAATTCACATATTCTGAAGTGTGTACAGTATTTTGCATTTTTTTAAATTTTCAGTTTAGCTGAATTTTTTTGAAAACAGATCTATCCCTCCCAAAACAAACACAACAAACACGGTATTTTTTGTTTAAATCCGAGGAATGCCAATTTTGTTGTCGTTGCCTTTCAGTTTAGTGCCATAAAATCATTACTGGATAATTCCTACCATTCTCGGGTTCCTACACGTTTAGTCAAAGAAAATTCCAGGACTTTTCCAAGACTTTCAAGAATCAAATTATTAACAAAATTCAAGGACTTTAAAAACTAAAAAAGAACTTTGGCTGGCTGGGCCCAGTCTCTCAATGAACAGAAGAACGTGTATCAATGCAAAAGGGCAAGAAACAATGAAAACAATTTTTCACAACCTTTCCACATTAATCTTTGTCCGGATTTGTGGCCCCACTTTGAAAACGTGAGAAATTTTAAGAGTTAGTTATTTTACTTTGAAAAAAAAACTGCCTAAGAAATAAGGTAATTTTCCAGGACTGATATCAATTTTCCAAGTTTTCCAGGCCTGGATTTTGAATTTCTATTTTTCCAGGAATTTACAGGTTTTCAAGGATCCATGATATGAACCCTGCTGATATATGGAACAGAATAATTGGAAGAATATTCCGGCAAGTAATCTGGAATGAGAATAGCTACAGTACCAATCTAATATCTCTTCCAGAATAGTCCCAAATGAACATACCCTAAAATATTTTATAGCTCTGACAAAACACTGCTATCTCTCTTGAGAAACACGTCAAACAACTCAATTGGGTTTCACAGCAGATTCTACATGTCATTTTGGTGTACTCTGTGCCTTTGGTGTACGCCAGTTATTTTTTCAAGGTCTTATAATATGGTACCAGTTCAAATACCATATTTACACGTGTGTACATCAATACTGTGTGTAAATCGTGCCCCATTTTTGGATTCAAGATCAATACTCAATTTCTCACTATTTTATTTTAATTTATTTTTTTGCCCATGTCACGTCTCAAAACCTCGACTTCTTCACAAGCAAATTCAGTAATACTGTAGCAGTTCAAGTAATAATGTACCGATTCAGAAACAGATTGTGCCAGAGATCAATTTGAACTACAAGATATACACTTGCATCGTTGATTTTTTTGTTGCAATCCCACATTAATGTAACACTGTACAGAATTAACTCACCTTTACAACTTTTTCTGTTTCTGCAGTCCAAGAAAAACTTGAATCTCTTCCACTATCTCTCATTTGTCGAGGTGGTGGGCATGGACGCACAGACACTACTAACTGTCGACATTACAGTATTAATTAGATTGCATGTGTTGCAGAGTTCTCTCCATAGAGCACTACTGTGACACTTCGCTGCTCTGCTCTAACTACTCACGCATCATGCTTTTCTTTTCTTCCAAAGATTTAAAAAAGATGAAGATTTAAAGGGTTTTGGGCTTTCCAGGATATTTTCAAGCAAATACATTGCCTTCTAAATCAGACAGTCAAATAAAACTTGAATATTTTACACATTTTTCTTCAAAAATCAGTTCAACAATACAGAACTATATTAACAAGCTTTTAAAAATTAGTTTCTGGTCAAAAAATCAAGACTTCCAGATTCATGGTTTTTGTTTTACAACATTGTTACATTAAAAATATTTTAACAAATAGATTATTTTTATTAATTTTGGAGGTAATGAAAGAAATTTTTGGCCCATTCCAGAATTTTCAAGGACCACAATCCAAATTCAAGGACTTTCCAAGGCTTGGAATTTTTTTCCCAATTCCAGGACTTTCCAGGATTTTCAAGGACCGTGGCTATCCTGTCAAAATGACAAGTTTTTACTTTGACCAAAATTAACTATAATGTTGCTCCAATTTGTATCCCTGGCCACTTTTTTCAGGTCAGAGCTCGGTCCAATGATGTCTAACTCTAACAATAGAATGCATTATGCCAATCCAGGGTCCTGTGATTGATCATATGTTTAAAACAAGCCTCCGCTCTGCTACCTTTACTCTGAAGACAACTCTGTGTTACAACCCCAAAACAAACAAACAAAGTTAACAGACACTACTACCAGGATTTTCATTAACACAAAACACTGTATAATTTACACACAAAAAAATTTGGGAGGCAAAAGTAGCTATGTGCCGTGTCCTTGAACTGAACTTCAACAACTTCAACTTCAACTTCAGCTTCAACTTTATTACAAAAATAATCAAAACGCTTACAAATAAGACTGACCCGCAGGTAGCAAACCTATTCAAGGCAGGTCAGTCATGGGTGTATATAATACATAATTATATAAAAGTTTTAGTTTCAAAGTTTGACTGTAGAAAAAACATTTTAATTTGAAAATTATAATAATTAATAAAATATAACAAAATATGATACAGTGATTATCAGTGGACTTAGAAGATTGATAACCATTACAGTGAACTTTAGGCCAGAATAAAAACAGAATCTTAAAGCAGAACTACATGTAGAAGTCCTTTTTCCAATGCAGTACAGCATTAGTACCAATTGCAGAATTGCCGTAACCAATTGTAGAATTGCACACAGTTTAGGTATCCTGCTGATGAACAGTAACTGTTTTGCCATTCATTTTCAGAGGCATATAATATAGTTTATGTCTGTTCAGATATCAATTAGTACAACAGACTGAAACCATGATTTTTACCTTTAGAAAAATCAATCTAAATTGTAAGCTGGTGAAACCATTCCTCTTGTTTATATGGGTCCCCTGTTGGTTTGTTTCATACCCTCAACCCTTTCAGCCCCAGGCAATTTATCAACATCTAACTTCTCCTAACATAACTCAAACAAAATAATATAACTGGTAATGAGAAGTAAGGAATTGATCAAAGTGAATAAGCTGTGGAAATTGAAAAGCCAAATTCTCCCAAACTGCCTATATACAAAGTATGGAGCTTGGTTTGGAGAATTTACCAACACCTCATTTGTCGTGTTTGGGGCAATGAGAGAAAGAGAGAAAGGGCGGTTCTAAGGGACCCCTCCTAAAATCTTCTACTGAAAAACCCTGAATTTACATTGTTTCAAAACTTATTAGATATAGAAAAAAGGTATGAAATTGAGCAAATCGGGACAAAGCCACTTATAAAATCACAGATAAATGACCCAACAAAGCCAACTAAGTTTGGGAGCATTTTGTGAAAAATTTGGAAGTAGTTAAAAATGTTTTGTTTCTGTCATCATTAGAACCCTAGTATATTGTTGTAAACATTCTTCATGTTTAACCGAAGTTTTGAGAATCATTGTAGCTTGAAGATCAGAACAAACATAAATAAAACTTAAAATTGGTGATATGTTGAAGGGTAGTTTCATACACTATGAAAATTATGTTTCTCCAGCAATAAAAAGTTAAAATGTAAAAATCAAGCTTTCAGACTATGCGTCCATCGTCAGAATAAATGGTAATTTATTTACAACCAACTACTTGTCCAGAACTATTAATTTTATAGCCACATGTAATACACTAAACTCATTCAGAATTGTACAAAAACATTAATTATGATAAATTATAATAAAATTTACAATAATTAAAACTGTTATTAATAATGTCAAAAAAATATTTTATAAGACTCTGGCAATGTTCTTCCATTGTCTCTATTGGCAATAACTTCAATTTGTTCAATCATCCACGCTTCTATTACAGTATAAATAAAACTATTCTTGAATGACTGGAGATGATCCCAAATGATCCATACGTTATGTATGTTATACATAAAAGCGTTAATAATCTTTCTTTGTGGTTTGGGTCAGTTACGTTTTTTTGGGGTTGGCTTAAATCTGTCCTTGGTTTGTTAAATCATTCCAACATTGGCCAATTTAAAAGATTCCTAATTTCACAACCTGAGTAATGATGACAAAATAATACCTTTGAGCCATCCCTCACTGTTATTTGATGACTGATCCTCTTGAGAGCCTCAGCTGCTCTACTGTCCTCCACAAAGAAACAGGCACTGTCCCCTTTAAAGTAAAACTGCAATGCAGCAACATTTCAATAATTATTTCACTTTTAAAATATTTTTCACACACTGGTATCACAGTGCCTAAACAATTACTGGGGCTGTCTGTCTCACTAAAATTATAAACCAGAGCCAAATGAAACCACTATGATGTGTCCTTGAGGAAGACACTCATTTGGAAAACTCACCTACTGTAAAGAGTACCAACTTCTGCTAACAGATATTCTGCAATGGATAATTTTGTCCAATCAAGACAATTCAAAGACTCTCATCTGATTCTTATTACACTGAGTGCCAACTTCTGATAAGAGATATTCTGCAATAGATAATTTTGCCCAATCAAGGCAATTTAAAGACTCTCATCTGATTCACATTACACTGAGGCACTGTTCATGAGATTTAAGTGACTAGGCCACATAAAAGCATATGTGTAGCATTGGTTGCGAGACAAACAATAGGGTACTGTACAGTATATTGGTACAGTAGGTACCATACATATAGGCAAAAAATTTGGTATTTTTGAAAAAAATGGCTTGTAATTAATGTGTGGCTCTAAGGGTAGCCACTTGAATCTCAATTTCCTGATAAAAAAACTTAGCTAGAAGGAGAATAACAAATAATTTTATACCTCAACTGGTTGAAATGCTTGACCAGTAGCATTCTGCAATTTTTTTATCAACCATTCTTTGTCGTGCTTCTTTCCTCCTGGAATCTGTGAACAAATTGACAGCAAAATCACCTGACATGCGACTGCACTTTGGAACCAAATTTACACGTTACTTAATTGTTTCCAAATTTTCGATCTCAACTAGGTGTTGACAAACTCAATTAAATTTTAGAAATGTTAAAATGTAAAATGAACAAATGCAATTGCTGCCTACTGCTGTATAAAAGATGGTAAACTATAAAATTCTATAGGATGGATAAAATCGATAAAAACGATAAAATTTAAAATCTAAAATCTGAGCTTTCGCCGTTCTACGGCATCATCAGAGATACTCCGACTCACTTTTTGCCACATTCAGCTTTTCAAACCAGATATTGTATTTGAATTTATTCCTGATAGTTTATTTGTTGTATCAGCAATAAAAAAAAAACAACAAAGAAGATCAAAGTTGGCAACGAACCGTGTTGTTGGTGATTTAGGAAAATTCTGAAGCTGATAGAGCGATGCCGGAACAAGTATAGTCACCTTGATTGACCTGACATATCAATTTGCATCTTTTGTCCAAACTCTTTTAAAATAAATTTATATGTTAATTTTAAAGTCCCATAAGTATTTCAGAAGATAATTTTGTTAATGTTAATATGCTGATTGCAAAAGTTGCAGTTGTCATAAAAATGAAGAGCCGAAAAGACAAAAATGCCCAGACAAGAGTTACCGGTTTTCATTTGAAATAGCGAAAAATATAATTCGACAAGAAAAATGTTTATGTTCGAACTTACAACAAGATCAAAGTGGTCAAGTACTTTTGGCAACGAACAGTGTTGTTTATCTTGGGGCTTTAGGAAACTGCTGAAGCTGATAGAGCAATACCGGAACAAATTTCACCTTGATTGACATAACATATCAATTTCCATCTTTTGTTCAAACTCTTCATCACGTACTCGCGAAGTGAAACAAACATGGCAAACCAAAACTCGAATATCCGTAAAGTTTCATCTTCAAATCGTCCATCGTGTTCTACTGTCGTTCTGTATCTGTGTGTTGTGGCGCTGTTTGTACGAGTGGAGCTGTTAAACTCTCAGTTGAAAAAAGACAATGAATTCAAAGGTGAGACTAAAACTGGAGGAAAAGCATCGGATATGAGCCAAGATAGAACACTTCAAGAAAACATGGCCAGTCGTCCTAGAAGAAGTTTGTCTACTCCCGACTATCACAACATCAGTGTGCAAGTCAAAAAGGAGTTCGCCCAGCAAATGAAGCTCCTCACTTCAGATTATTTATGTTCTAGCCCACACAAGTTCTGTATCATGAGGGGTCCACCCGGCCCTCGGGGTCCCCGGGGAAAAAGAGGTCGGCGGGGCATAAATGGAAAAAGAGGTCGACCAGGGGTTATGGGACCACGTGGTAAGCAGGGCAAGACGGGAATGAGAGGACCACCAGGTCCCCCGGGAAATAATGGAAGAGGTGGATTACCAGGACCTCGAGGGCCACCGGGATTTCCCGGACCGATAGGACCTAGAGGAGAACGAGGTGAGTCCATTTCATCGCCAACAGTAATTGCCACACCACTTTCACTGACTGTAAATCAAAGCAAAACAGCAACGTTCTTCTGTGGAGCGCACGGTAATCCCAAACCGGAAGTGATCTGGACAAAACTGAACGGCTCCCTAGCAGCTGGTAGGACAAAAGTGGACTCTAAGGGTAAACTCATGGTGACAGCCGCTGAGTACAACGACAGCGGTACATATAAATGTACAGGTAGGAGTGTTCTTGGACGAGATGAAACTGCAGTGAATCTTGTGGTTCAAGTTCCAGCTCGAATCACGAGGTCGCCAGCCCAGCAGCTGGTGGAAGAGGGGAGAAACGCTCTTTTCATTTGCAAAGCCTGGGGATCACCTTTACCGACAATATCCTGGACCAAGACACCCGGACACTTACCAAAAGGGAGATTTGTACTCACCGGGGGCAAGTTGATGATATTTAACACAACTCTGTCAGATGGCGGAACTTACACCTGTTCAGCGAGTAACATTCTTTACAAAGTAACATCAAGCGCTCAACTGCTGATCTTTCCAAGGCCGAGGTTCACTGAAAGACCACCAGGCAATATTACGGTATTCCTCGGTGAAATAGCAAGAATCCACTGCCAGGCCGTTAGTGGTACAGTACATTTTGCCGTCTCCTGGACCAAGACAAAGGGTGCTTTACCGCCAGGTTACCAAGTGTTACAAAACGGTACATTGGTCATGAAAGTTACTTCAATGTCTCACTCAGGGATTTATCGGTGCACTGCCAGGAGCATGTTCTCCACAATGACTACAAAAACATCTCTTACGGTTCATTATGCCAAGACTTGTAGCGCTCTACGCCGTGCTGGTTTTACCACAAGTCAGAGATACACAATCGATCCTGACGGTACTGGTGGTGTGTCATCGTTCTCTGTTTTCTGTAGTATGACTGACCGGGGAGGGGTTGGGGTAACTGTTATTAGTCATGATAGCGAGGCCAGAACGCTGGTGAATGGATATGACCCTCGCGGATCGTATTCACTGAACATAAAGTACACTGGAGTCAGCAAAGCACAGATGGTGAGTTTGATCACAGCTTCTTTAAAGTGCGAGCAGTTTATTAAATACGAATGTCATCACTCAGAGCTATTGCTTCAGGGTAATCCTTTTGGCTGGTGGGTATCACGTGACGGACAGAAGATGACGTACTGGGGTGGGGCTACACCGGGTAGCAGGAATTGCGCATGCGGAGAAACCAACTCGTGTGCTACAAGACGTTACACATGCAACTGTGATAACAATGATTACACGTGGCGTGAGGACAGCGGCTTGTTGACGGACAAAAGAACCCTTCCAATATCACAGCTTAGGTTTGGTGACACTGGTTACAGAAATCAGTATGGTTATCACACACTGGGCAAGTTCAAGTGTTATGGAGAGGCATAAGGACAATATCCACGTTAATATTTGTTTATTTAGTTCTGTGTTTTATGTGTGATGACTATAACCATCAGTTGCCAATTAAACTAATAAACTGTATTAGTATAAATCTACGAGCGTACTATTACCAATGCTGTTCTCTGATTGGCTATTCTACCCACTATCTATTCGGTGATAGATAGTGAGTAGCGATTGTCAACAAAATGGCGGCCGCTCTTTCGAGGTTTCG
>JAOCNB020074022.1:0-12389 GCA_026546465.2 Palythoa caribaeorum | reverse complement strand
CCCCATCTATTGTCAAATTAGGAGCGGAGTGAAATGTCGATATTCTTTGTCGTGATCCAATCAACATAAACTCAGTCCTGGACTGATTTAAAGTTAATTTATTGGCGATGAGCCACTCATTAACGTTCGCAAGATCTTGAATGAGATTGGAACTGATGTCATCAATATTGTTACTGGCGAATATTAAATGAGTGTCATCGGCATACATATGGGATTTGGAGTGTACGAGACAATTTGGCAAGTCATTTATATATAATAGAAATAAGAGAGGCCCTAGGATAGTCCCTTGTGGGATACCACAGGACAATAGACGTTTATCTGAAAAATGACCATTGACATGACCATTGTCATGTAATCTGTATGAGAACGGTAGTTAACATTCCTAGGAATTTGCGCAGCTAGCTTAGGTCCAATGCTGGCAAAATGTTCATTGAATCCTTCCGATTAATTTCATGAATTTGAGAGCTTTTTTGTTTACCAGAGGTTAGTTCGTTAATGATACTCCATGTCTTTTTAGAATGTTTTTATATTCATGAAATGCATTGTTGTAGTATGATTTTCTTGCATTTTTTATATCGTTGTTCACAGAATTGCGAGTTGTTTTAAATACGGCCCAATCGTTGGGGTCTTGAGCGAATCGTTACCCACCTGTGCTAAACTTTGAGGACCTGAGCACTGAAGTGACAGAAGTGTCTGTGTTGTCGAACTCACTGATGCTCCCAGTGCTGTGTCTCCAAGTGCTGTCCAGTGGAGAGTTGGTGTACGACACATACCGCTCATTCCTGGGACGCCGTCTCTTCTCCACCTGAACAGACAAGGTTAGGTCATCCAAAATTAGCAACACTGCAGAGATTTTACAATTGATGATCTATGAACTTTATGAAATATATTTCGTATTCAATTCTTAGGGATTGCATTTCTATAGCATTAGCTATCTCTGCCATAAGGGATGATGTTGCCACCTTTGCAAAAACGATGGACAGAAGCCGGCGGTCGTTTTGCAACTTCTCAGTTCAGGAAATAAAATGATAGAAATAGGCCATTTCCGAATTACGCTCCACTGCTCACAAACAAAACCTGCAAGTCGAGGCTAAGTGCTCACTTTTCATACATTTGCTTTATTTTTGAGCACTTGGCCTCGACTTGATGTTTTTGTCTGTGAGCAGTGGAGTGTAATTCGGAAATGGCCTATTGATAAAATTAATAATAGAAAGCCTTGAAAATATCGCAAGATTGCCTTGTTGTTATCTACTAAACACAACAGTCTTTGTAATGAAATTGGTTTCCTCTCTTGCCCCAATATACTCGTGTATTGTGTTAAAAACTGTAAAATGAGACAAGCTTCATATATGTAAGACCGATATTATCATGTACAAACTTAGTTAACCTCATTACATCATGAAAATTTTTAAAAACTTACATCGACAACCAGGGTTGTTGACGCATGCTCAGTAGGTACACCAGGCTTGGAGCGCAAAAACTTGACTTGCTGTTCGTACTTGTGACACTGCTCCTCAAGCTGCTTAATCTTACTCTGGAGAACTCTTCTGTCACTCTCCAGCTCTGATATCCTGGTAGACTGCTCGCTTGCTTTTTCATGGGCCGTATTCTCGACGGAGTATTTGGCGTCGTGAAGGCTATCAATTTGAATCTGAGGGAAACATTGTGATGAAATCTAACTTATAAATGTAACAAAACCGCGGTTATGAAAGATTTTGTGTGCTATAAACAACCTTAAGAACAAGATTTAACGATAAAAATAAGAAACGATCCGAGTAAGAACTAAGCAGGTCAACGGCAATGGAATGCACAAAGGTGCTAATTGCGATATTGTTAAACCGTTAATCTCATTGAGTCTTATGATTGGATAAATTATTAAAGCACAATAAACATTGCTTAAAAATATAGTTTCATTGTACTTTACTTTAAAATTATGCTGTATACAGGTTAATGTATTCTGAGTATGAAAATCTAAACATTCTGGTGTGGAAAAAGCTAAATGGCGCAGAACAATGGGAGGTACCCTACTTCTTACTCGGACCATTACTTAACATAAAATTAGTGAACAAATACCTATATGGTTTTTTGGTAGAAAAACGTTTCATGTTACTTGCACTTCTTTGAAGGATTGAAAAGGTCTTTTGAAATAAGTCACGTTTATCAGGAATTAGTTTTAGGCCCTTAGAGATATGAATTTTCACCATCTTGCACAACACTTTACGATATAATATTTGGGGTAAATATAACATTGTCTATATCATAGTTAACAAGTATCTAGAATAACTAAGAGTAAAATATCGATGTCAATAACAATTATCTTTTTAATGCTATTCATTGAAATAAAAACAAGTAGATGCCACACTTTATTACTTTCTGACACACTCGTCGGAAAAAGTCGGTTTTATTACAGTCCTGAGCAGGATTCGAACGCAAGTCGCCCATGCAATTTCTAGTCAGGCTTGTCAATCGTTACACGACTACTTTACCAGGGAATACCACGCTGTCAGGCCAAAGAACTCCTAGTCCCAAAATTAGAGTTACGTCCCAATGCTGTAGTTAAGAGGCAATATAATAGTATACCTGTAATTTTTCCAATTCTATGTTCTGTTTATCGGCATCTTTGGTTGCATTGTCCAACTCACGCTTCAAGTTCTCAACCTCAATCTCAAGTGTCGTTTTTTCTGAACGTAGTCCCTCGATTGTCGCGTCCTTTGTGGCGAGTTCTGTCCTAAACAATTCTCCTTTTTCGCCCAAACCGCTAATCTGAAGTTCCAATGCTCTCGACTCGCGGTCATACCTTCATTAGAACAACAGAAAGTTTTATTACTATTTTAGTATTAAAATAACATAAGTACCTTTTAACATTATTGAAAAAAAACTAAACAACGACAACTGTTAAAAAATTGTTTGTAGATAGCCTCGATGATCCACACTAACTAAATACGATTTTGTTTCTTGTGGATAATATTGTGTGTCTCTGTCAATAAGTTAAAATCTGTGTTTCCCGAATGAAATTCTTGTTGGTATTTTACATTTGAGATTTGTGTCACATGGATAAGACTGATGTGTCCCGGACGAGTCTAGTCTGTCCCGGATGAAATCGCATCACAAATTCCTGAAGGCGTCCTCACGAGGTTGTCCCTGTAATTTCCTCAAGAACTTTGGATAGATATAAAACTCATCTCCCAGTAAGTGCAGGTTGAGTAGTGTTACCCGCTAAAGTAGGTATGTTTTTGAGCTTGTGTAAGTTTTGCCGAAATGCATCAGAGTTTGCCCGTCGCTGAGCAGGGAATATTTAAAGCCTGGAAAGTTGCTACCTACCACCTGAAAGGGATTAAGTTATACTACAATGGCATAGACTTTAGATGATTTGAAAATCTCTTTCCTCGGAGAAAGTGCGCCTTACATTGGCTTAATTTTAAGGGTCCCCGAGCCACATTCATTCACAGTTAATATTTTTTTAAAAATCGATATTACCTTATTCTAATTACCATTTTGTTACTTAGTCATAATGTGCTTACAATGACCAAAAGAAGAGCGAAATCTAAACTTTGACCCAAAATGACCCTGAGGAAACTTCAGAGACAATTACTTACTTGTTTGTAACAGAAAAATTATTGAAGAACCCTTCTAGCCTTATCATCCAATTTCGTCAAATCTTACCTTTGTTGGTAATCTTTTAGTTGCTTTTTCAACTGGTATTTCTCTTTGTTACTCTCCTCAAGTTGTTTCTGAAGCATGGCAATCCTATCGCTCAGGTTGTTGATCTCTGCAGTTAGGCCTGAGGTTTCCTGCTGAGCAGACCGCTCGGAGTCTGTCGTTTGTCCAAGTTTCATAAGCAAATCTTCGTTCTCTTCCTCGAGCTCGGTGATCTTTTCTTCGTTTCGCTTCAGAGAATGCTCCAGTTCAGAAGCCCTCTTTTCGTGCTCGATAATTTCCTCGCGTAGAATTGCATTCTTGCGCTCAATCTCGACCTTGGAGTCTTGCATGTCACGAACTTTTTCATCAGAAATGTGCAGTCTTTGGAAAAGTTAAAAATGCAATAGAAACGTTAAAAAATAACCAAACACGTTAACCTAATTACACGATTATTGTGGTTAAGGAGAAAATGAAATGGTTTTAGATTTGGACATAAGTTGAAACTATCATTTCATTATTGAGAGGTGGCACTGATATTTGAGTTACATTAAAGAGCAGAACAAGGTACAGTTTCCTTGGTATCATTATTATGGTGATGATGATGATGATGATGATGATGATGAAGATGATGATCATGATCATGATCATGATGAATAAGCATAGATCGTATGCGTGCTAATGTTTAAAGAGCAACATAGGGTGCAGAACGGTGTAACCTTCGCCGCTTTATGAGAAATACATTGCAACTAAAACGTCTGCTAACAAGAAATCAATAATAAATATTTCATTGGAGAATAGTTTGCTTCAAGCAATATTGGTTAAGATTGGCTTTAAGCCCCTTTATATTACTATTTTTCTTTAATATCTTCGCAGAACGTAGGTGGAATATAAATAATGCAACGCAGTGCGCGTCTATATACAGCTCCCTTCTTGTAGCTGGATCTAAAGTTTAATTGTGTTATTAATTACGTGCCAGCTTGGCGTCCCGTCCTCCTTTTCACAGCAATGGCAGGTAACCAAAGTTAGCACAAAATGCTTATAACTGCGTTTAAAAACCGTCGTAATAAATGATAATGATAAGGATAAGGATAATAATAATAAGTGTTGTATAGTTGTCACACCTGCTATCCAGTGTCACGATTTGCCCTTTCAGCTCCCGTATGTCCTGCACGAGTTCGTTCTCCCTATCCTGGTATCTGCCATGAGACCCAACAAGATCCTGGTATTTCTTATCAGACTTGTCTTTTTCTTTCTCAACTTCTGACCTCTGTCTTCTGAACACGTTGAGATCTCTCTCCAGAACAGAAATGCTTTCACGTAGATCTTTCACCTAAGTTTGACAAATTTGTTGAGTTTTCAATGCAACTTAAAATAATTATTTCAGTTCCTTTTTACTACAACAGAACTTAATCAATTATTATCATTATTATTATTATTATTATTATTATTGTTGTTATTAATTTTAAGTAACTCAATCAGCTATTGTTTGCTATTTCTCTATAGATAGCGAAATCATTCTTTAAAACATTAGTTCCATGTTCAATAGTTATGAACGCAATAAAAAGTGGCAATGATTCAAGTGCATTCTAACCAGCTACTCTAACACGCATCAACAATTTAATGGACTTGTAACCAAACCAAAAATACGAGAACTTTTTTCCGATCAAAATGTATCACAAGGCGAATTTTCCAAACATTAGACGCATAATGTTTTGACAACCCGTTTCAGAATAGCCCCCAGCAGAAGGCGGTCTCATTTATACAGCTGAGTTGCCTGGAACAAGTCAGATAAAGGGCTTCGCCTAAGAACGTAACTAACACTAGTATGGCTGGGGTTCAAACTCGCGGTTCTAAAATTACGAGTCAAATAAGCTAACCGCCTCTGAATCACTGAATGCTAAACAACCGAAGGCGTCAAAATTTAATCACACAGACAGAAAAGAAGGAAAGAGTCGCCACACATCCTGGCCTCAAAATAAAGAGGCAGCGAGGCTGAAAAACGTCGGCCCAACAAAAATATAAGAAAGTTATCTATTGATACCATAACAATGGACAATAAGTAAACCAAGTCAATAGTGTCACGTGGCACCGTGACCACGTGGTGTCCCCTTGGTTATTGTTTGCAATTGATATGGTAAAACGCGCCAATCAATTTTGCCTCTTTTTAGTTGAGGCTGTTGTAAAAGCAGGTTGGTCCTCTGCACTGACCAAATCTTACTTAGTCGCAAAGGCTCTGCCGAGGCCAGGGCAGAGGCCAACAGATACAACAAATAAAGTGGAAGACCAAATAATGTGATAGCCCCCGTTACAATAGAACTAGAAATCATTCTACTATCATCGCCGTCTTACCTCTAAAAGTAAGGTCTCCTTCTCTTGCTTCAGCCTTTCATTTTCTGTTCGTTGCTCAATAAACTCTTGATTTGCAATATCTGCCTCGTGTCGCGCGTTGTCTCTGGCGGTTTCCAAGTTCCTGTTGTCTGTCTCCAACTCAGAAATTCTCTTTTTTGCTTGAACAAGGTTGTCGTCAACTCTTCGTTTTTGCTTTTGTTTTTCGTCCAAGCTACGTTCAAGCGATTTGATTTTGTCTTCGTAAGATTCAAGCTCAATTTGTAGCCGCTCCTTGTCACGTTTTGCGCCATCAAGCTCTTCAAAGTCAAACGGATCAGTTTCGACCATCTGAACATTGGCAACCTGTATCGATTACTGGGGTAAGTTAATGCTCATAAAACATCTAGGGTTTCCCTAAAATTGGTTTTGATGACAATAGCGAACCGCCGATCGAGGAGCGAGCTCTAGAGGTCAAAAGAGAGAGAGGATAAAACATAAATTCAAGTCATACGCATGCTTTTTTTATAAGAACCAATAAATTTTGCCGAGGTTCATTGTTCTTATTTTTTTGACGATTTCAGCCTCAATTTGTTCTTAATTTGTTCTTATTTCTGTGAGCGGTTTTATTGAAGAAAAAACAAAATAAAACAAGGCATTGAAAAATGAAACGCCTTGCGACACACATGTATTGTACGGCGGAATTTAGAGGCGAACTACCTTCATTGTTTGCTGAGCAGTCTTTACAGTGAATATTTTTATGTTTTATGCTGTACCGCTAACTTTTAGTTAATTTTCTACCACAAAAACTTTCCTAGTTATCAGGCCTCAGCCTGAGCTTGTTCTTAAATTGCTCTTAAATTTTGGCAAATTTGAGCCTCGTTGTTCTTATGAAGTTATTTTTATAAAAAAAAGTGTGTATTACAGCGGTAAGCCACTACGTAAAAACTACCTCGTGTTTAATTCACCACGGTGTTTTTGGTCATACAGGAACAGTTTACATGTTAGACTTTGTTAGTTTTTGACATATCTTAATAAATGAGTTTGGAAATTATGAGATGTGAAAGTCTCCGAAGATTTGTTACACGAATGGTTATTTATCTTGGGTTCTTCAAAAACCTGTCATGAAAATGACTTTTGTTCATTTTGACATATGCGTGGAAATTTACCGCGGTAAATTTAGCTTTGGAAATGCGGTCACACACGGTGGAACAGTATATACCGCAGAAAAAGGTCTTTTACCGCGATAGACAGGCTGTGTGCCACTTCAACTTAAATGTATGTTTGTACGCATGCGTACAAATGTATGAATGGGCGTGTTGGTGACAGTCACCACGACAAATTTACGTGAACTTCAGTATTAATTAAACACACAGGGACATCACTTACTTAGATAAATCCGGATGAAAGAGAACAGATTAGCAACAAATGTATGGGAAACCGTTTTCATTATATATTTAGTCACAATGTTAAAATAAATGAGCCAACTATTAGGCAGGTATTGAAGCTAAGCTATGTATAACTGGTGTTGGGCGAAGTTGAGACACATTTTACCACCTAGCTGTTTGTATCATTATATCTGATGTCTTTGAACGTTCTGACTTTGACTGCTTCAGTGCAGCGTGGGATAATTACGTAATATCAAACGTTTACAGAGCACTGGACTTTGCTTTTATTATAATTAGATAACTCTTGCTTTAATTACACAACCTAACCTGTACAATGGTCTGTTCAGACTCCTTCTCTGCTAGGACCTTCTTAAGATTACCACATTCGTCATCTCTCTTCAGCAATTCAAGCTTGAGTTTCTCAACTTCCTCTTTACTCATCTTATGGCCAAGATCGGTCTCAGACAAATCGATCTTTAGCTTATGAAGCTTAAACTTTAACTCAGAGTTTTCCACCGTCAGTTTTTCTTTTTCGGCTCTCATGTCGGTGAGATCATCTCGGAGCCGGTCAATCTCGCTCTCCAGATTGCGTTTCTCACTCTCCAACCTTTCTATCTCGTGTTTGACGTCTGTCAACTGCTTCATGTAAACGTTGCACGTTTGTTGTTGGTCCCAAAGCTTCTGCTTGACATCTTTCAGATCTCGCTTTAGTTTATCGTTCATATTATCGGTCTCATTAAGGACACCCTGTAGTTGAGCTTCTTTGTTTCGAAGCATCTGAATGTCGTCTTCAAGAGACCAGACCTAAAAGAATTGAAATAGAGAATCATTCCTTTTGATCTAATCTACCTAATATTATTTCCATCATCTTTTAGAAATTGATTTATAATTTTAATTTGTAAAACCTAAACCAGAGGCGGGTTCAGGAATCTGAAAAAAAGGGGAGGACACCTTCCTAATCCCAGACAACACCCCCCCCCTCCCATCCCCCTCACATCGTTCCTTCAACTCCCCTAAGAACTCTTATTGAAAACCCTAAACAACTGGAAAAAAATATCTTGTTTTAGATATTTAACAAGTTGGCAAATTAAGTTATGCAAACTCCTTCAAAATCACAACAATAAATCAGTGAGTAAACTGAAAGCACTTTGACATTCAATAACAATATCTGGTTCAAGATGAAAATATCATATAAAAACTGGTTGGAACATGACAACAGTGCAATTTAGCTGAAGCGGGTTGACAAAAGTCATCCTCTCAGGCTCATGCCTTACAAATCGCCAATTCTTCTGATATGGTCCAGTAAAATGTTTTTGTGTACAAAGAGTAGGAGAAGTAGTTTTCCTCGCTCACAGTGCTCCTAAAAAACTGGGTTTATAAGTCACAGAAATGAGTTGTTCTACTCTATAGTTGTGCATGATTTGTTTGAAACTGTTGTTTTTGCATATTGGCACTATATTGTTTACTTGTGTTGTAAGAACAGCACGAAAAATAACATAAAAGATGAGAAAAACGAGCTACCGGAAAAAGAGTGGCCCCTCCTCCCCTAAATCGGTCCATGAAAACGTTTCAATACTTTGTTAGCAAAACAAAATGTAACATGTTGCCTCTATTACAGTAAGAGCCCGGGAAATGTATTGTCTTACTAACAAGTAAATGAAGTTTTAGCAAAAATATTTGTCTACCTGGCTTTTGTACTTATGTAGTTCTCGTTCAGCATCGCTTTTGGCTTCATTTGCTGCCCTCAAGAACGACTCGAGTTCTGCGTTCCTTCTTTCTAAAGCCATCAGATCTTTGTTGCCATCACCAGAACCTTCCTTGGACAGCCTTGTTTCAAGCTCAGCAATGCGACTAGATGCGATGGTCAGTTCATCAGTGAGGTCATCAACCTTTTGGTCAAGGGACGCTTTCTCCATCTCCAATCTAGCTACAAGATTCTTGCTGGACTGTAATTCTTGTTCTAGTGCAGTCACCTGAAAAAAGTCCAACTTTGACATGTCTTTTTCCGAGATACACGACGGTTTTTAGATAACAATCACGTTCACAATTAATGAACAAATTAGCCCAAATTAATAGATAATCATGGAAAAAAAAGTTCGTGTGCAGAAGAAATTGATCGTCTGATCAAAAGCCACGGACAAAAAGATTTCATTACAGGAGTTAAATGGTTTTCTAGTTACTTTTCGTTTAAAGTTAGTCGTTGGATGAGATTGTTTGAGTATAAAATTCACTAGAATTGACACCTGAGGCTCATGCATGTACAGCTTTATCCAAAAGTTAGAATTAAAAAGAAATTTAAATAATTCATAGCATCAAACGTTTCATGGACGCAGCTAACATGCAGTTTAATTTTGACTGCTATCGAGCAGCATGCGCTTTCTTTTTCCAAATTTCAGTCATATTCTTTGTGTTGAATTTCTAAATAACATACAGCCATATATACACGCGTGAAGGTGACTTCCACGGTTTTATCAGCGTGCTCATTGGTTAGCGCCAGAGCTAGGTAAAAATTGATTTGATCTAAAACTTTAACTTTAAGTTTCCGGTCATCGTTTACAGCCGTATATAACTATTTTACTTTTAAAAGACAAAAATAAACCGGGAACCTTACCCTCTTACGCCACTGTGACAGCTGTTCTTTGTCTTGTCTATGCATGTCCTTGATGCTCTGCAAATTGTTTTCCAGCTCGGTGATTCTGTTATCCTTGCAGGTAATGTCATGTTCGAGGGACTCGTTCTTCATCTCTTCTTCTTCCAAGTCATTTTCTGTTTTGGCTAGTTTCTGTTTTAGCTTGAAAATTTGGTTGGCGATGCCCTCCTTTTCTCTAATTGCTCCCTGGTAGGAAGACTCTAGGTCTGAGATTTTCTTCATGCTCAAAGTATCAGATGCGCGTCTCTTTGTGTTTGTGCTCCCTTGAGCCAGTTGAACCTGTAGTGTTTGATACTTCTTCTGTAGTACTGTCAATTCATTGTGTACTCTTCCTTTGTCGTACTTACTAGCATCGAGTTGTATTTTCACCTCCGAAATCTGTTTCTTGAAGTTGTTGTTGTCTTTCTTGTACCTTTCCAATTCCTCTTCAAGGGATTCTTTTCTTGCTTCTAGCTGTGCATATTTTTGGTTTTGGTTGATGATTTGTAGCTTTAGCTTCTCAATTTCTTTCTGAGCGTTCTGGAACTGCTTTTTGTACTCGGCAAAGGATGCGTTCAACGATTTCACTTCGTGCTTCAGACGATCATTCTCTTCTCTCACCAGGGCGAGTGCGTTATCTGCATCGTGAAATTTGGAGTCCCTCTCTTTCATTTGCAGCTTGAGTTTGGCTAAATCATCTTGTGCCTTTTCACAATCTTCACGATACTTCTGACACTTTCTTCTGAGGTTTGCAACCTCGTCTCCAGCGGATGATCCCCCGGTTTTCAAGTACTCGATGGTAGCGTCCTTGTCGATAATTTGTTTACGCAATGCATCAATGGTTGATTGCAGCTGCGCGATGTTGGAACGCAGTTCATCGTTTTCGTTTTGCACTTTTCTGAGTTTGTTCTTGGTGTCTTCCAACTCAGTGGTCAAGTTTGAGTTGTCTTTTCTTGTTCTTCTCAATGCCTCCTGTGCCTCCATGTACTTCAAGTGCATATCTTTAAGGTGTTTATTCAACTCTTCATTTTCCCTCCGTTCCTGATCTAAAGACAACTCTTCATCGTTCAATTTCTCACTCAACTGAAATATCGCACGGTCAAGCTCGTCTTTCTTAGCGTTGCTTGCATTAAGCAACTCTTGAGAAGTAAGCAGCTGTTTTCTTAATTTTCGAATTTCTTTTTCTTGTGACGAAATATCACTGCGAAGGCTCTCAATCAACTCGTCTTTATCGTTTGATTTATCTCCGTCGTTGATTATAATCAAATATTCTTGCACTCGGCGTTTCTCCTTAAGGAGTTCTTCTTCCTTCTGTTGCAGAGCTGCCAAAGCGTCATCAAGGTCATTCTGTAGCTGTCTTGATTTGGCACTTTCAAGGTCAAGGTGCGCCTAAAGTTACAAGCATAATTTGCTGTTAGACCGACTCAACACAACACTAACAACAATAATAACAGTAATATAAAAAATAACGTGGAGAGAGGGCGAGAAACCTCCAGTTGGAGGAGAAGAGAGAACAGAGGAAAGCAAGGCAGAAGAATGTAGAGGTCAATCTTCAGTCAGAGTTTGTATGCAACCATTGTGGTAGAGACTGCCACGCCAGGATAGGATTTCTAAGCCATTCGAAACGCTGCTATCAACACGTATAACAATATTGACTAGGACTCTCAGGGCGCTTACCATTGTCTCTCAAGACAGAAGGTTGCCAACTACTACTACTATCAAAAAATAATAACCACAGCAATAATAATTATACTAAGAAAACAAGAAAAAGAACACACACATTTTTATAACGTAAGTACAATTTAATCTAGTCTAGTCTACAAGTAGTTTATTTCGTGTTTAACACATATCTACTTTGCGACTAATTGTGGCTGCAAGTTACCATTAGCAAACACGAGTACAAAACTTGAAACCTGAGAAACCGACTCTATAAATAGCAATCAAAGGCTTAAAGGTAAGCTGCAATTTATAAAACAAAAAATGTATTTTGCTACAGCGATTAATTTTGAAATATTATACAACAGACCATTTCCGCATTTCGCACCAATGCCCTCAAACAAAACCATCAAGTCGAGGCCGAGTTCTTAACGTACAGTAAAGTTATCAGAAGTTAGCTAGCGTTCTACTACCAATGCTGTTCTCTGATTGACTACCCTACCCACTATCTATATATTTAACAAATAGATTCCATGTTTGCGTGCGTCTGTTCAGAAATAGACAATAGATGACGTCAAACTGTGGTAAGAACAAAAAAGTGGCACACGAGGCGATAACCGAGTTTTATATAATAAAAAATTAAAAAATTTGTAATGATGACGTCAAGCGCGTCTATCCTCTAATAGATCACAGGCGAGAAACAATCAAAATGGGAGAATAACTTGGGTTATTATATAATCGGTGATAGATAG
>JAOCNB020073983.1:0-12395 GCA_026546465.2 Palythoa caribaeorum | reverse complement strand
AACAGGAATTGTAAATAGTTTTTTAATTAATATGAATTGTTAATAAAGTTACTTGTTATTATTATTATTATTATTATCATTATTACTTGGTGATCGTATTTTAAAAATGACTGTACCACTGTATGCAGAAAGACAGACAGACCGTGTTTCATTGAAGATACTTTGCAGATATCACTGAATTGCGTATCTTAACACTATATAAAATTGTTAAAACCTATCCTAAATAAAAAACTTAAGAAAATCATTACTTCTTTTACAGTCATATTCATATAATTTGCGAACCTGTTTGTGTGAAATGTGGGCTGATCGTATATAATTTCACTGCCTTCTTTGGTTATGCCAAATAATTGTACCCCATGGCCATGGGTTGAAATCTTAATTATACCCCTCGTGCAAGTTCTTCAAATATGGCATCTGCAGCTCTAAAACACAGCACAATTTGAAATAATCTTTGCTTGCTTAAAAAGTAAATTTTGTTTCACTTTCACTTTAATTAAGAAAAAAGTTTCCAACATAATATCTTGTAGCATTAATTGTGTATTCGAACGATTGCCACCCAATAAACTGATCATGCATAAGGGAAGCCATTGCAGAAGCCATAGCTGATCACAACACCAAGCGCTAGTACCGGGCAGCGGTGTTGACCTGTGGTAATGTATCATGCGAACAACAAACCACTCACTCCACCTGTGATCCCACAGGCCATATATTTTCTCCAGGATCTAAGGTTCCTTCGGATTCCCCTACTTCAAGTTTTGATTCAGACCACTGCATCAACACTAATGAACCTCCATCATCTTGTAGATCTGGTAAGGAATGTCGTCCTTAATGCCTTGATCACTACATTAGCGAACTTAGCTAGAAACATTCAGGAGTGCACCATTCCTTTAGTGGCGGTCTGATTTTCTAGTTATCTTCGCTTGTAACATCAGAACAGTTGGTTTGTAATCGCTTATTTGAGAAACATGTCACATTTTCCCCTTTGTTTTGTTATATAAAGAGAAGGAAAGAGAAGCTACATCAATACTAGTCAGCGATACTCTGTTATTGTTTGTAGTGACCAGCAGTAGTCCATTAAGGTCAAATGTATTTAACCGGCTTTGTCTACCATCTTTTTTCTCCTCTTTGTGTTTACTGTAAGTCAGTAAAGGCTTATTGAACCGGAATGTGTGTGTGTTTGCCTTATTAAATAGGAGAATCTTGCAAAATTCTTGACCAGATGCTGGCATAAAGGCATGAAAGTCGGGAAGAAATTGCAACTTCTCAATATACAGAAGCCTCATATATTTTCACAATGGGTCATTACCATATTTACTTGAATAAGCGCCGCCACCAAATAAGTGTTAATTGACTTGTAAAAGGTAGTTACTGCAGCCAGATGTCTCCTGCACTCAGGTGTCTCCGATCCTAGGGTCCCTCTCATTGATGTTACACTGCTGTATCTTGAATAGTCCCAGTGACGAACCATTGTACCGCCTTGATAGCTGCGATGTGTTGCTTCTCGTAGGGGGCCCAGGCAGGTGTGGCATGCTCGACTCTTGGTCTGAATAAGGAGTTATAGACATGTTCTTAGACCCTGGAGCTACGATGGGAAAGGTTACGGCACAGGAGCCCCAAGATTTTCGTTGCCTTTTCTTTTACCTCTTACATGACTGTCCCACCGGCAGGTCGTCCTGTATAATTATGTTAGGTATTTGTGGCTGAGATGTTCTCTAGTTTATGTTTCTTGATGTAGTAGCATGCTGGTCGATCTGCGATAGAACGGGTGATGGTCATGATGTTGTATTTAGTTAGATTGAAGGTCATTTGCCAGGTCAGGCCTATTGGTTGGGAAAGACGAACGGCGGCGTAGTTGGGAAAGCGGTAAGATCTCTGCCTTCTAGCCACAAGGTTCCGGGTTTAACCCCCGGCTCAGCCGAGTGTTAAACATTTGTGCAACCTTTTCCGCAAATGCTGACTCAGCTTTCCATACTCCCAAGGTTGGTAAAATGAGTACCAGCTTCTGCTGGGGACTAATCTGCGACGAATTAGTGTCCCGTCCAGGGGAAGTCAATGACTCTTATCCGCTTAACACCACAGAAACCGAAGATAAGCACTTTGGCTCGCAAAAGCATTTAGCTTTAGCTTGCAAAGATGAAATTTCACTTTCAGTGGTTATTTCCGAGTACATTACTGTGTCATCTGCAAACAGTTTGATATTGAAATTGATTTGGAACGTGATATAGACGTGAAACAATAGTGGACCAAGTACAGTCCTTTGTGGTGCCCCGGAGGAAACTTTCACCCTGAAACTTAAACGCACTGGTTCCAATTTATCAAAAAGTTTTAGATCCATCTACGAGTTTCCCCCCATATTGGGGTTTATTATCGAGCCCTGGAAATCCTGGAAAACTTTTGAATTTCTTTGGGTTGTTGGAAATCCCTGAAATTTCTTATCTTATTAATCTAAACCTGGAAAATGCCAGAAGACTATATTTAAAAAAAACTCGCAAAATAATCTATGTGATGGCAGTTAAAATTGGTGATTTTTTTGTTGATTTATACCAGCATAGTTCATAATGTGAAATTAACATACTGATTAACTCTGCTTTGAAATCAATGCAGATGCAACAGGTAGTAATGTGGCTGCAAGAGATACTTCACAGTACAATGTTAATGAAGGTTTCAGAAATGAAAGTGAGATTGAAGAAAGCAGAATCACCGAACCACAAGATTGTAGTCCTGCTGCTGGTAATGATGAATTACATGGCATAGTTGCAACTGCTGATTTCATTGAAACAGTTGAGAATCATGATAATATACATGAAGATGAAGATAGAGGCAATATAACTTATAATCTGCAGGAATCAACACCAGGTATTGGCCATTAATATATAATACACTTTTTCTTTCAATTGGAACATACACACGGTGGGCGAAACTCTTATAAGTTGTTTGCAAGGGAAACTACTCAATTATCATTATCATTAACTTTCAATTACATGTAGTCTGTTACCAGCTATTTTATGGGGTATAAAACTTTGGTTTGTAGGAGAACTGTTCTAATTTAGAGCTTATTGAACACAGTCAATTATTGAGAGAAATCTAAATCAACATAAAAATGATATAAAAAAAGGTTCTAACAAATTAGTTTGTTTGATTACCGTCTCAGTGGAAAACCTCACTTCCAAGGAAACCAACTCACCTTCTTTGGAAGATACTACTCAACATGCTCAGAGTCCTTCCTTGCAAATGGAATTCCTAAATACATCAGGAAGTCCTTGTCATGAGAGGTCTGCAGCTACAGGATTGTTGCATATGAATCCAACAACACCAGGAAATTCACAGGTAGAAGATAGTAGTTCAGAATTCATTGAAAGTTCCTCTAACAGCCCCTTCAACTTGGAAATGCACATTGCAAAGCTTCAGCAAATGAGCAAATCTCCTGGAGAAGGATTTATGTTTCAAAGCAGGCCCATGATCACTGCAAATAGCAGTGTGCATACAAGTCACCAGGTTAGTGATTTGTGTACAAGTCGTCCGTCTGCTTATCCTAAAACATTTTTTATGATTAGATTAATAAGTAGAACATGCAAAAAAAATTTCAAGTCTAGATGCCTTGTAGGTATTTCCATTCTCTTTCTGTTTCCCTCCTGATCTTCAGCTAAGAATCTGCGATCATTGTATATTGTTTCTTTACTTTTTTTATAATTCCAATTTAGCTATACAGCCAGGTTGCTGTCGCGCGACTTACCCATGCAAGGAAGAGACTTGAGGAGTAAACCTCGAGGATGAATCTGGAGCTGATTGTCCCATTAGGCGGGTTGTTGTTTCTCCATCAACGTCCCGGTAACAACTGCGCCATCCTGATGCCAGGCGTACTTGCTTTGCTTTTCCCCTGAACCCCATCAGCTGCGGGGAGAGGGGGGACCTACTACATGAGCAAAAGTTAGTCCTCCATATTGATCTGCCCAGGCATGCACCTGGAAAGGCCACTCCAGCTTCGCTGTTTTTAGCGTAGGCATAACACGGAGAGCGACAGTTACCAGTGACAAGTCCTTGTTTAATTGGCGTAGAGCTGGGCGCTAGGGGTCGCTCTCGACGGTGGGAGGAATTTTTCCAATTCCATTGTGCAGTCACCGCCCGCCTTAAACTGGGCAGCCCCCGGCCAATAAGGTACTGCCCCGTCACAACCTATCTGCTCCATCGGGTGCTTGGAGCTAGGTTAAAAATCGAAAGGCAGGTTGTAAATCCAAGCACCTGGCAAACATCGTTCACATAGTACGAAGACTCCAGCTCTTCGGATAGTAAGCTGGAATGTAAGGACAATGTGTCCTGGAGTCAATCGTGATTTTCAATCCGTGGATGACATTCGGAAAACTGGTGTGATAGACAATGAACTGCACCGCCTTAAGATTGATATTGCAGCACTGCAAGAGACTAGACTGCCTGACGCAGGATCACTGCGTGAACAGAACTACACTTTCTTCTGGCAGGGAAAAAGACTCGATGAGCCTCGACTTCATAGCGTGGGTTTTGCAGTTAAGAACTCACTGCTGTCGTCGATTGAGCCGCCGGCAGGCGGATCCGAGAGGCTTCTGACCCTACGTATGACAACTAGAACAGTTGTAGTCAATTTTGTCTGCGCTTATTCTGCAACTCTATCCTCCACTGCGGAAGAAAAAACCCTTTTGTACGACAGCCTTGATTCGACCATCAAGAATCTTCCCAGCAAGGAAGAACTCCTTATCATGGGCGACCTCAATGCTAGGGTCGGTGACGACTTTGAAGGCTGACCATCTGTCAAAGACTCCTAGAGCTTTGCTCCTTCCACCACCTTGCAGTGACGAGCACCATCCAGAACAAGGAGAGGCACAAAGTTTCGTGTCGTCGCCCAAGATCCAATCGCTGGCACCAGTTAGACCTAATTCTTGTCAGGAAGAGAAACCTGAAAGACGTGCACAACACCAGAAGTATGCACAGCGCCGATTATGACACCGAACACGTCCTTGTGCGTTCTGTCCTTTGCCTCATCCCTCGCAAAATACATCATTCCAATTTAAGACAAAGTGCCAGCCACGTATAAATGCCAGCCGAGCTTCTTGTACTCACAGAAATGAAGTGCTTCTCGATTCCCTAAAGACATTATTGGGAAATGTCAATTTATCCTTAGCAACGACTGAATCGAAGTGGACTCATATACGCTCTGCTCTTTACACATCTGGACTCAAGGCATTCGGAAAGAAGGAACAACGCAATCAGGGCTGGTTTGACGCTATCTGGCAGGTAATGGAGCCAACAATGGAGGCAAAGCGTAATGATCACTTAGCTTACGTGAGCAATCCATGCCAGGCCACAAGAGATGCTCTGCGAGCTGCACGCAATAGATGCCAAAGGAAGGCCAGGCGCTGCGCCAATGACTACTGGATGAAGCTCAGCCAGAAGATCCAGGCCGATGCTGACCGTGGAAACACTGGAAGTATGTATGCAGGCATTAAAAGGGCCACAGGACCATCAGTTACAAATCGTTTCCAACTGAAATCCAAATCTGGGGAGCTCAGAACCGACCAGAAGAAGCAGATGGAGCGCTGGGTGGAGCACTATCTAGAGCTGCACTCTACACAAAACGTAGTCACAGATGCTGCTCTGGACACCATCAGCCAGCTGCCCACTCTTTCAGAACTGGACGAGGAGCCCTCTATGCAAGAACTCAGTATTGCCATTGACTCCCTATCGAGCGGCAAGGCCCCGGGTGTGGATGGTATTCCCCCCGAAGTGATAAAGCGTGGCAAAGATGCTTTTATTTCCGACCTTTACTATCTATTCAAAACGGTCTGGAGGGAAGGGTCCGTTCCACAGGACTGTCGTGGTGCAAAGATCATAGCCATCTATAGAAATAAATTAAGGTGACCACAGCGACTGTAACTGCTTCAGAGACATCTCCGTGCTGTGCATAGTGGGCAAGATTCTGGCCAGAGTAGTTCTGGAGCGACTGTACATTTTAGCAACTCGTGTCTACCCTGAGGCTCAGTGTAATTTTAGGGTTGGAAGGTCCTCCATCGACATGATCTTCTCCATCAGACAAACGTAGGAAAAATGCAGGGAGCGAAACCAATCGCTCTTCCTCGCCTTCACTGACCTCACCAAGGCGTTTGACCTGGTAAGCAGAAGTGGGCTTTTCCACATCCTGAGGAAGATTGGCTGCCCCCACTAAGCTGCTTTCCATCATAGAGTCCTTCCATACGGATATGTTCAGTACTGTCTGCTGCAACGGGCAAACATCATCACCATTCCTTATCCAAAGTGGAGTCAAGCAAGGCAGCGTTCTTGCGCCAACATTGTTTCGGATTTTCTTCTCAGTGCTCCCAGCGCATGCCTTCAAGGGCAATGACGATGGTGTTCATCTTCACACGCGATCTGACGGAAAGCTGTTCAACTTATCAAGACTTCGTGCAAAGACCAAGGTCAGACACGTCATCGTTAGAGAGGCTCTTTTTGCAGACGACATCGCTCTAGCAACTCACTCGGTCGACGCCCTGCAGAGACTGATCGATCTTTTCTCTAAAGCATGTGATGACTTCGGCCTTACCATTAGCATTAAGAAGACTGAAGTTTCCATCTCGGAAACCATGAGCTCTCAGTCGAGAAACCCAATACCTTGGGTTCACTATTAGCAATAATTTCTCACTAGAACCAGAGTTAAATTCTAGAATAGGAAAAGCTATCATGTCAAAGCTCCACAGACTAACTGGTGTATTTTTGGAAAGCACTTGATGGCGTTAAGAGCCTTGATTTACCTTTTGCAGAGTCACTGAGTTAATTAGGGAGTATTGTAGACATAATGATGAGAAAGAGAGATAGCTGTATATCAGTGAAAAGGAAAAACCAGGAAATGAAAAGAACTAAAGGAAGAAATCCATTCTGCAATGTACAACTAGCTTGAGAAAGTAGCACAGTAATTAGTCAAAGAGGCTGGTAATCTTTGTCACCAACCTGAAAATATTTGGATCAGTTGAGTCAAGGAAAAGTCATGCAGTAGTTTTTCATTCTAATGTATGGTAACCTTGATTATTATTGAGGATTGTTTCCAATTGTTTCCAATTGCTTCCAGTTGCTTGATTATTATTGAAGATTGTTTCCAATTGCGTGCCAATGCCCACGCATTGAGCGTGGGACTATTGCATTAGACTCTTACCTCACGCCTGTCTCACGCCTAGGAGAAAACTCGCGCATTTTGTCATTTTTGATCTATTTCTCACGTCATCTCAAAAATGTCTCGAACTTTCACTTAACTTAGGAAAGTATGTGTAAATGTGAATGTTTGTATCAATAAATTTGTAGTATTTCTTCATATTCTAACAAATATACCCAGCTTCTGTTTATTTTTTCTTTTTGGTACTGCTGAGAGTTGCCTTTTAAAAATATGTTCAATTTGCACTTCCTCCAATTGAAATACTGTCTTTGGCCTAGGATGCCGGTCGTACAGTACAACCGAGTATGGCATGCAGAGTTTCAAGAACTATGTGTTTCGTATCTGCTCATAAGGTGCTTTATCTCTGACCTTCAAAGTTGAGTTCAGTGTGCTTCTCTACTAAGCCTTTTGACTGTTGTGTTCTTTTGAAAACTATAATCTTGTACTGTCTTAACTTTTATATAAATGTAGATGAAAAAGAGCCATTGTTTTACTAATGAATACTACAACTAAGGGTATTACCATCATTATTGTTATTATTGTTATTATTATTATTATTAATGATAATAATGTTTTTATACTACACGTGCAGGATCAGTTAAACTGGGCATGCTTTTTACAAAAGTAATTTTTCTTCTTGTAACAGACACCAAACGATTATCCCCAAAGCATGTTCTTGCAGTCATTTTTTGGTTCATCACCAGACAAGAGCAGTAAAAAAGACTCTGAGGTAAAAAAACATAGATTAATTTAACAGTACGTCTTTTTACACTAACTACCATTTAAATCAACACAAATTTTCTGACATGGCATTCTCTCAATCAAATAGATAAAAAGCTTAAAGATAATACGTACCTCTGTTGATTCTTACGATCCAGAGATCCAGTATGTAACGCAAAAATTGTGCATTTTTACGTAAAGTGTTTAAAAAAAATATGCATTTCATAAATTTGAATGTGTCCCTTGTACACAAACATTAAATCAGCTCAAAGCTCTATCTTTAATCTTAATTTTGCGAAAATAGAACAGGACTAATACAATATAATTCTGAGTTTGACCAATACCACCTGGTCGCCCTGGTTAAGCGAAGTAAAATGGAACATATCTGGATTGACAACCCTTTCCAATGGACACGTGATCATCTTTTCGGGAGCGCCTAATAAAGAGGATGAGCACAGAAATGGAGTGGGCCTGATGCTGACGAAGAAAGCCAATAAATGCCTGATCAAGTGGGAGCCTGTCAATGAGAGGATTCATTGCAAGATTCCATGTGCACTTCCTGAAGATAACTATTGTGCAATGCTATGCACCCACGAACCTTGTCGATCCAGACATAAAAGAAGGGTTCTATAGTTAGGTGGAGAGTGTGATGAACAGAATCTCTAAGAGAGACATGGTCATCACTATGGGAGACCTCAATGCAAAAGTCGACACCACGAACTCCAACATACAGAACATCATGGGAAGACATGACATTGGACAGAGGAACGAGAGATATTGCTGATTAAATTCTGTGAAGAAAGTGAACTAGTGAATGGAGAAACCCTGTTCAGTCACCCCACCAAATACAAGGCCATCTAGAGGTCCACGGATCAGAGAATCAAGAACCAAATAGACCATATGACAATCTCATGGAAGTGGAGGAGGAACATGCAGGAGATCTGCCCGTACAGAGGAGACGATGCCAGCACGGACCACTACCTAGTGATTGGAAAGTTTAAGGCCAGAATAGCCAAGCCAAGAAGACCACGAAGGGGCAAAGGAGACGTTTTGATGTTTCAAAGCTCAAAAATAGAGCCACAAAAACCAGTTTGACCTCGAACTAAAGAACCGGTTCGCTGCTCTGATGGACACAGAAGGGACGGAAGAGAGAGAGGATGAAGAACCAAGCGATGCACTTGAAAATACATTGGCAAAAGTAAAGGAAACATTCACAGAGACATGCAAAAGTGTGTTCGCAACCAGGTAGAAACAATACAAACAGTGGCTCACAGTGGATATCATCAACAAGTTTGAAAAGGGGAAAGACGTCAAACAGAAGCTAATCCAGACAAAAACAAGATGTCAGAAAAGACAGCTACAGCTGGATTACAGTGAGAAACACAAAGAGGTGGAGAAAGAAAGAGGAAGGATGGACGAACCAGTATCAGAAGCTGAAGAGGCAGTGCAAAGAAATAACATGAAAGAACTCTACCAGAAGACTAGACTGCTTGCCAGTAGAGTCAACAGTAATCTCAACAAGTCAGTGAAAGACAAGGAAGGCAACACAATCACCAATGCAGAAAAACAAATGGATCACTGGAAAGAACACTTCGAGAAAGTTCTCATTGGGACAACCTAGGCAGAACCTCCAGACATCCCACCTGGAAAAGAACTGGACATCAACATAGACCCCCACAAGAGGGAAGAGATCAAAGCTATCCAAAAGACCATAGGACGGGAAAGCCGCCGACCCAGACAACATACCACTAAAAGCCTTGAAGATGAACCCTGACACCATAGCAATTGTAATCTACAGACTGATCTAGGGAGCTTGGGAATTGAGAAGGATCCCAAAACAATGGCACAATGGGTAGATTGTGAAAGAGCCAAAGAGAGGAGACCTCGCAGACTGCAACAACTGGAGAGGCATCTAGCTGCTTTCACTGTTCAGCAAAGTCTGCACCAGATTCATCCTGGAGAGGATTCTGACAGCCATCGACAGCAAGCTGTGAGAAGAGCAGAGTGGCTTCTGCCCTGGTAGATCCTGCACAGAGCAGATCACAATCCCTGGTTGATAAACTGCATATCAGCTTCTGCTGGGAAACTAATTAACCCGTGACAGATAGTGTCCCAACCAGCGAAAGCAATGACTCAATCACTACAGAAACTGGAGCAAAACACCAGTTCTGATGGGCCACTTAGGCTCATACTCATTTTACCTTTTTACAATTATTAAAAGTTCCCCTACTGGAGGATGTTTTAGCTCAATATTGAGTCAATTACCAGATCTTTTACAAACACACTACCAACTCTATATTGCACTCACAGACAGAATTTCAAGTTAAGGTCTAACTCAAATCTCTATTTTGTTTTATATTAACTCTCCAGATGACACAACAGCAAGCAGTAGATAATCCTAATTTCACATCTTCTGGTAAGAACTTCATGTTTTTGAAAATCTAATTGTTATCAAAAATATAGGAATAAAGTGAGCCAGCTCTTGTTTTTTGAGTCAGTGAAAAAATCACTGACTCAGGTGGGATTTGAACTCATGACCTTCGGGTTACTAATTCTAGAAATATTCTGTGTTCATGCAGATAAGATTTGAAACCCACACACCCCACCCAGTTGGCTCAGTAGCTCAGCTGGTAGAGTGGCAGTTGATAGTAACCTGGAGGTCATGGGTTCAAATCCCACCAAATAATGATAGAGTCACTGATTTTTTCACTGACTCAAAAAACAAGCGCTGGTTTCACTTTATGATTGTAATTTACAAATAAATTTCAAAGTATTGTATAAAATAACTAAACAAAATCCAAAGATTACTGTAAATGTAGTACCTATTAATGTAACCTAAACAAGGCATGGCAGTTATTTTAAAAGTTGAAAGCACTTGATTTTTTGTTATGGCATCACTGCATTGTTTAGCACTAGCACATTCTAAAATATAAATTTCAATTTTATTTATAAATAGCCATCAAGGTGATTACAGAAACTAACTAAAAGAATGTTGTTTTAATCAGTGGCATATCCAGTTTACCTCCAAATTTTCAGCTCTGAGGGGTTGGCAGGTTTGCTGCGACAGCAAGCAATATGACTTAATTCCTACATACTTTACATACAGGTGGAGAAATGTTTTTCTTTGGTCAGAAACCTGACAACGATGAAAACAATGACTTCTCATCTGTCACAAAGCAAAGGAATGAGATGGATAAAGCAAGCCAGGAAAACATGCCAGGATTTACAATGTTTGAAAACTCGGATTGTGACAAAAGTAACTCTTCTCCATTTAATTTTAGTTTTGGATCAAGTTCTCCAAAAGATAAAGATAGAAACATGCCCTTCAGCTTGTTCTGAAGCAAAAGATTTTCTTTGTTTACTTTTACGTGATTAGCATATCTGACAAATGGGCAAAAGTTTTTTTAATTTGTCTGTGAAATATTAAGCAATAATTTTAAGTTAATCTACAAGTTAGTTTTTGTTTCTGACTTGATTACATTGAAGTTACAAAACTAAACTTAATGATTTTACATCAGGCACCTGTTTGCAATGTTAAAAATACTTATGACAGATGTTGACTGATATTCACTATAAAAGTGTTTTTATATCTCCCTGTTTTATGTTGGCTTGTTGTTTCTGCAAAAATTATTGTTTTTGACCTTGTGCAAATTGAAATTAAATTTGCCTAATTACCTCAATCAAAAAGTTGAGGTCAAGCTGTATATATTGCAAGGAAATAAAAGAAAATGTAGCATCAGTAGGCACTCTGGCCTGTTACTGTTGCATGAGAATACATACACCCCAGTTATGAATGCATTTTTAAAGCAAAAATAAAAAAAACATGCTAAAGAAATGTGGCTGAATTTGCATCGATTGCTTGTGTGGCAAAGTGGAGATAGTGGAGGCTGGAGGACCAGAGATCCAAAGATTCTGAGTTCAAGTCTGAATCAATGAGTATGAAAAAAGGAGTGAGTATGAAAAAAGAGGTGGGGTAGGGGTAAAGATTAGCATTGGGGGTTAGGGTTAGGGTTGGGGAGGTAGGGTTGCAGTGAAGGTAGTGAAACCTCAGGAAAAGGATAGAGAAGTGAAAGATGAGTGGAGAGAAAAAGAAGAAAAAATTAAGAGAACACAACAAAAAGACAAAATGTTTTTTTTTCCTTTGATCTCCTTTTCAGATAGTTGATAAAATGCCAGTTTGAAATAAGTTAACTGGTTTGAAAATCTTGAATTGGTTTTAAAACTCAAACTAGTTTAAAAATTTTCTAACTAGAGGTTACAGTTAAACCATAACACCTACCAAAAATAAATATCCAGCAATCAAAATTTATTGAATTCATTATTTTGACTTCCTGTGATACAAAACGGTCACAACAACCTCTCACAACTGCTTTATGTATCATAATAATAACAATAATAATAATAATAATAATAATCTTTATTTCCTTTAGATAAAATTACATATCCAAAGTTACAGAATTAATCAAATGTGCAAAGCGCTTGTTACATACAAAAAAATGAATAA